>JAMLFT010001746.1:0-28940 GCA_026544285.1 Pachyrhizus erosus
TACTAATTTTTTTAATTGACAATTATATTTAAATTTAAATAAATATTACTTATTAAGATATAAAACAAATTTATAATATAATTTAAATTTAAAAACATTAAATTATTAATAGTTTCATATAATAAATATATCTTAAATTTATTATATATTAATAATTTTAATATATTCTCATACATTACACAAATTATTATATTGATAACTTATTAATTTTAAGAACTTATAACATAAACTATCATACAATAAAAACTTATTAAATAAGATCTTAATTAAATTATTTATCCAAATGGACTCTAAAACTTAAATGACGTTTCATTTTTTCTCTTTTAATTCAACATTTTTTTCTGTTGAGCTAACCACGCCTCAAATGACAATGAATTGAAAAATGATTATAACATATTTTAAACAATGGAAAATAATTTTAACTTTCAAAGAAAGCAAAATGGTTCTTATAGTTTTATTTCAAGTAAGGAATAAATAAAGTTAATAAGAACGTAAATGCAATATTTTATAAAAGGAATCTTAAATCATAAAAAGAAAATAATTATTAATTAAAATCACAAGAACAAGTGAAAATAAAAGAAAAAAAAATGCATACATTCCTAAAAGATAGAAACAGAAAAAAAAAAGAAAGAGAGAGATTGACAAATAATAAATGATACGATAGAAAATATAAAAAGAAGTAGAAAAAATATAGCAGAAGTGAATTATAAAAATAAATAAATGTATGGAAAGAAAAAATTATATATTAATAATATAAAATAACCTTATATTATCAGTTAGTTATAAATTATTATTTATGATAAATTTATTAATTTTTATAAAATTATCATAAAAATTATAAGAACAATATTATGTAATTAAATAATATTTTTCACCGTCAATATATCACTGTTAAACTTATAAAAATATACTAACTCAAAAAACTAAAATAAAAAAATTAATGAGTAACCAGTAAAGTCAAAAAGTTTCGATGAAAATACTGGGCAACGTCAAAACTCAAAAGTCAGTATTTTACTGAAATTAATTTATATTAACAGATGCAAACCTCTTTTGTTTACGAGACATTGCCCACTTTAACTCTAATGATTATTTAAAAATTTACTTTTTAAAATGCACCTTAATGAATTAGAAAAAGATGATATTTATATATAAATTATCTTTAAATTTGATTAAATTTATTTGTCAATCTAATCAAAATACTTAAGTTTAGATTGAGTTGAGATTGTGTAATTTTTTTTTATTATCAAACACAAACAAAACTAACATAATTAATGATATATTAAGGTAAGCTAAGTCTAAAAACTTAAATATGATTTTAAAATTTCTAAAATATTTGTATATAATAATTAAGAAAGAGAATATCATGTTATCGAATCAAGTCATTAAGTTAATGTGTTCAAAATAAAAATTTGTACTCAAATCAAAAATTATCAAGTTGGGTTTGACTTGAACACTATGAAAACCTAATAGCTCTTAGTCAAAGCTAAGGCGTGACATTACCACACGTAACTTATGTCTTTCATCTTCAATGTTAGCTTAACAAATTTATTACACCAGTGGACTCATTACATTTAAAGTATTGTTTGCTTTAGCTCTTGTAAGCATTCACAATTTTTTCTTTTAAAAGGTGTCTCAATAGGTTAAGGGAGGTGAATGTTCATAAATTTTCATTGACCTCAATTTCTATTCAATATAAGACTTTTTGGTGGGATATAATAATAACCTCTAGTTGAAGATAAGGAACTAGAGAGTTTGATAGCTCCACATGTGGATTAAGCTTTCCTTTTAGAACCAATGTTCTACTCAAATTGCTAAAGTATGTTGTATTGTTAAGTTCATTGTATTTGAAGTATTGTTTGCTTTGACTCTTGTAAGATTTTATAGATTTGTTTGGGAAGCCTTATGTATGCTTTAGGTTATACTAACACAAATGTTCTACTTAAGTTTAATGGCGTTGTTAGGATAATTATTTAAAATATTGTTCACTTTGGTTCTCATGGGCCTTCATGATTTTGTCTTTTAAAAAACACCTCCATGGTTTTAGAGAAGGATGTTTATGACATGAAGTTTTATCTAATATGAGACTTTTTAGTGGAACAAAATAATCACCTCTAATAGAAATTAATGAGTGGACGCTTGACAATCTCACATGTGGTTTAAGTTCTTTTTTTAGAGTTAACATTTAGCTCAAATATATTATCTTGTTAAATTAAAACACATTTAAAATATCACTTATTTTACCTTTTGTACTATTCTATTTTGAGAAGATTTCACAAGAAATCATCTGACTAGTTATAACCAAAATCTTACCAATTAAGTGATAAATCAAGAAACTGAGAAGACAGTATCATGCATAGATTTCTCCCTATAATAAAGTGCATTAACGATGCTTATATAAGATAATTAAGCCAACAAACTTATTTATCAATAAATTTAAAAACTCTCTATTTAATATACCAACAAGGAGCAGACAACCAATTCTAATTTTAACTTTAATATTCATATGTCTCTTATCTCTACAGTGCTTGCTTAAACCTCAAAGTATCTTTGTAAGTACTGATCCAAAATCCAAATAGTATTTTGAGTCTTAAGTCTCCATTTTATATTATTTTTTCCTATTAGTCATTAGCTGCCAACTGTGATTGCAACAACTCTAGTGGGCCAATGATCCTTAATTCTCCCCAATGACCAATGACCAATGACCATGACAATAGGATCAGGATGGCATCTGTTCTCAAAGGTGCTTTCTTCCACATTGATGGAGTTGTAGGTGCATCCTCTTTTCTTATTAGATTCTATTCTTGGTACTACTTTTAATTTAATTATGATTATGTATTTATCCCGCTTGGATGATATCCTTAGACTTTTGCCCAAAGCCAATTTGTTACATTGGTTTTATTTTATCATGTGAGTCCTTTTAATATTTTTTTTCCGAATTCTGGAGCAGTGTGCTTGCAGAAACTTTTGCACGAATGTTAGCTTGTAGACATGGATCTAGATTTACCCAAAATCGGTAATGATGTCCTTAAACTAGTTAACCTTACTGGGATTTGTTATAGGATACATGAAGGGGGAGGGTTAACAACAAGCAAGGTGTTTTCAATACATAGAAATTTGAAAATAGACATACTAAAAAATAAAAATGGAAGAAAAAAAAAATAGAAACTATTTTTTGAAATCAACACAATTAATTCTAACCATGAAACTCGTAAAAAATAAAATAGAAACATACCTAAATTTATACTTTTAATGAGATTTTAATTTATCATCTAAATGAAATTAATTCTCCTAAACTTATTTTAAATGCCTATTTTTCAAATACAAATATTTTTTAACATCAATTATTTTAAAATCAATTATATCAAAATCTAAATTAAATGGAGCCTATATAAATTGTTCATTCCAAATAGTGGTTATATGTAATGAAAGTGATTTTTTTTTTTCCAGTCTTTGACTGATATATTTACATAGTTAGCTGTGATATTAACCCTCTAACTAGGAATGTTGATTAGGTGAATTTCTCCCCCAAAGAGAGAACTTAGGAATTCGACAAGTCAAGAAATTTGAGTTTCTAATATTGTAGGCAAAGTTTGCTTATAGTCACAGTTTCGAAGTAAATTATGACCAACTAATATTTTGGATGAAGAAAGTAAACTTTGATTACATATATTTTATTAATTGCAATTTAGGAGTTTAAATTTTGAAATCGCTAATTTGTAGAGGACTATTAAGAAGTTTATTAGTAAGTTTGAGAATCCTACTTTAAAAATGTTTTGGATAGATAATTTTCATTAAAAGTAAAAGATATATATTTTTTCACAATTCTTAGCAATATATATATCATTTATTACTCTTGCATTACTAGTGGTGGACAAAGATGGTCACTTTGATAGAAATGAGATTCGAGTCGGATCGGAATCGCGTTATGAATTGAAAGATTCTGATCTGATTGGTGAACTGACTCAGCAAATTTTCCTTTAATTGACAATTAATCACGTTTGTTAGTGTGGTAGTGATGGTTTGGTTTGGCCCACAGGACTCGCACACAACAACCATGGGTATTCGTTGTGCGCGACACACGTCAACGTCCAACAAACACGTGCTCGCTCATTAAGAAGATAAGTTCGCAGCTAACGACACTGTGAAATCCACACTGCCAAATCATCTCACGTACGTACCTCGTGACATGGAATCATGGATAAATGATTAAACACCACCCTCTCTTCTTCTTCCCCTTCATCTTTTTCTTTTGATCTCTTTTTCCTGTTTCCTTATTTTCAACAGTTGATTTGCTACTTGCTAGACTGTGCCACAATCTGCCATGGATATTTGTCCCCCCAGTTTTGATAATGTATTTGAATTTTCATGCCATGCATCATGACTTTTTTTACCCTGATGGACGTACATTCTTTAGAATACTATATAATAACTTTAGTTTTTTTTTTTTTATTACTTGATGGTAAAATATAATTTTATTTGCGAAAATAAGATTCCATGAGTAACTATTTGATAGCTACGTGCCTTGTTGGGTCTTCAAAATTAACTTTACTATAGACATCCTTACTCTTCTCTCAATCCATTCTGACATTGTTTGGATGAGGAAATAAAGAACAGACATTTTTATTAACTAATACTTTTTAGTTAAATTTTTTGGAGGGAAAAGATAGAGGGACCTGAAATTTTGTCTCACTCAATTTTGGAGAGATTTTTTTATATATATATAAATTGGACTAAATTATTGTTAATTAAATATATTTACTTAACCATTTTAAATGTATAACATTACATTTATTTTTTGCTTCTCTTTTTTTGGCCCTGTTCACAAAAGCTAAATAAGATATTCTTTAACTCATTAAAATCTCCCTCTTTCTCTTTCATCCATTAAAACTCTTCCCCTTTCTTATTTTAAGCCAAACAATACATAAAGCCAGAGATATAGAAGGACGTGTGTCTTTTTAGAAAGAGGATGAGAATGATATTTGTAGAGGCAATATTTAGCTATTTGTGTCCAACGGTGATATATGAGCTGGATTGTGCTAGTTACACTACATATGTCTCACATGTGACATGCCATGTGAAATTAATAGGAATTCTCTTTTTATGGGTACATAATACGATTTGTCTTTGAACTGTTTATAAAAGAATAATGCAAGCACTGCAGCAGAATGTTTCTAAATAAACATGCGAACAATTTGATACAGAAGGATAGGAATAAAATATTGTTAGTCTCATTGTCGTAATTACGGCCTTTTATTCCAAAGGGAACACTTGATTTTTTCAAATTCAAGTGCCTAACATATTAACCCACTTACGTCCAATTCTACATCGCTCAATAGTCATGGAATATGGATGTTATACGTATTAGACATTCTTCAAACGTGTGTTTAATAAACCCTTCCATAAATAAACAAAAGATAAACCCTAAAAGCATCTATATCCCGGGACCCTGAGGCATGGTGGGCTCATAACAAACCATGTGACTAGTGTGATCAGTGATGTAAATTATTGCATAAAGAAAACTCGTCTTTTTTGTCATGTTAAACTTTTGTTCGTCAACTTTGCCCTCCACTCATACACATGATGATTTTGATATATGCATTCATTAGATAAGATCCTCAGTGAATTCATTGACAAAAGACTGACAGAATAACAGGCCAGGCACGAACTAGCACTACTTGCTTATGATTTTTTTTTCTTTTTTCATTAAAGTTGTAATATATAGAAAGAAATTTTGAAATATTTTTCTACATCAAATGCTAAAATTAAAATACTTTACTAATTTGTTAAACACTTCAAGTGTCTTTTCACGTTGGAAAAATTGGAAGAGAAAAATAAAAAATAAAGGGCTTATTTTAAAATAATCATAGATTTTATTTTTAAAATTTGTCTTTAATATTATTTTTACATTATTTTTGCATAATTTTTAAAAAATTAAATTATATAAACACTTTAAAATTTTATAAAATTACACAAATATCTATTACTATACTATTTTTTAAATATTTATTGATATCTTTATAACACTCTATATCTTTTATATGTGTAAAGTTAAAAATTAAAAATTTTTATATAATTTTAAAATTTTAAAAATAATTAGTGTAATTTATTTAAAAAATTATTTGCTAAAAACTTTTAAAAAATGTTTTTATTAAGTTGTGTATAGAGGTGCACATCTATTAATTATGAATATGGATTGTATGAGATTAAAAAATACTTTATTTATTACGAAAATATGACAAGACTTAAAAATAAAAATCATGAAAACAGTCTTAGAACTGTAATTATGTATGAGAATAATTTTTAAAATACATAAACAGAAAATAATTACCCAAACATATTTTTTCTTGTTTTTAAAAACTAAAAAATTAATTTTTGAAAACCATAATCAAATAAGGCAAAAGCTACCGATATAGCCTACCAAAAAAAAGAGTGACTGCTAGAAATAACTAATTTAAGTTCTATGATCGGTGTATAAGTGGCGGGTGTGCTTGACTTAATTTAGAAATAAAAAGAAAAAAATCACATTATAATATTATGGATACATTGGGTTGCACTACAATACCGACTTACTGAGAAGTTGTGATTTTTTGTTTCTACTTTTTAGTCAACTTTAAAATAAAGTTCAAATTTAAATTTTCCTCCTCAATTCCAGTTTCCAACAACCTTCCAAAAATTAGGGTGGAGGCAACATTATCTAGTGTACCTCTTTTTCCCTTCACCCAGAATAAGACCTACACGTTATTAAATGTAAATATGAATTATAACTTTTCTATACTTATCCATTTACTTTTCAACTTAAATATGTTCTAAATTCCTGAAAATTCTTATATACTTTTAGTATTTTTTAGTCTTTACCATTGATTCCAATTATTTTAGTGTTAATATGACTAACAAAATAAAAATATAAAAATATTAGTTAAGATAATTAATGTAATAAATTTAAATTTAAATAATTAGATTAGATTCTTTTTAAGTGTTTAATATAATTAAATAACATATATTTTGATTTTATAATTTATTTTTATGAATGATGATTTTTACTGCATAAAAAAGTAAATAACGATTTTTATTGTTTTAAAAATTATTCTTACTTTTTAATTCATTAATTTAATTTTAGTGTTGTACTTTAAAAAATGATTCAATTAGACTTAATAATTTATTTTTAACATATTACCATAATAATTACACAAATTTTACATTAATAAAATTATATTTTAAATTTTGATATATTGTTTTGTTGACTTATTTGGTCCAGCAATGCGTAATACAATATACGCACACAAAAATATTTCAGCGAAGGTTGGCGGACTGGACAAATATTCTGCTGATAGAGACAGTGGCTGCTTATAAATCAAAACATCTAAATTTATTTTTTTATAATTACCTGGAAATATTTTTAATTTTTCGTTATTTTTTTTAAGAATTAAAAGATTACTATATTTATATCTAAAAAGACTAAAAAGGTAACAAAAGCCAAATGAAGGAGGTTGTTATATATTGAATGATGAAAATAAAATGGAGATAGAAATTCACTTAAATTATGTTAAATTTATCCTATTTAAACACTTTTATAAACATCAAATTTCATGAATTTAACAATAAAATTAAAATGATTATTACATTTATTATAATTAAAAAATTAGTTAATATTTCATTTTCACACAAAGTATATTTTTAAAATACAAATAAACAAATAATTTTTTTTGTCTGAAGCAACGATAATACTGGAATTGAATAAAACAATTTGGGATCTGATTCTGCAATAAATAAATATAAATATGAATTATAAGATTATTAAAAGTTTGGTACGTGAATGTGATTCTATACCGTTCTAGTGTATGTCCATGTGTAATCGTCGTGACTTGGGATGAGTCCAGTGTGTATGGTTTATCATCTCTGTCACTATGCAGTGCCTTAGCCTACTACCGACTACCATCAATCATCACTAACACTTGTAAATTCTCTCTTGGCTTCCTTCCTATTTCCATATCCAGGTGTGCCAATGCTTTTTCATTTTTTCAACACATTTGCTTTATAGGTTTTTATATTAATGTAATTTTAACAAGGCCTTTTTACATTCTACAGATTCTGCCTTTTGTTTCTTCTTCATCATCACACCATCACGCAAAAGTAGGACCGATACTAGAGCCATGGCCGTTTTCGATACTCTGTTGGGAACTGTTAATGTGGCATTCTTGTATGCCATTTTGATATGGGTTTTGGTGGATAGTTTGAGACAAAGCACGAGTAACCATGTTCGTGGTGTTTATTTCAAACGAGGACCAATGGTTTTCGCTATAATCACTGTTCTATCCTGTGCTGTTATTTCTGTTATGAACATGGCTCTAGCTTTTTACCAATACAGCTCTAAGAGAATCATAGGAGTTAACTCTGTTTCCTTGGCTCTCACTTGGCTTTTGGCCACTTTGGTTTCGTTTTATTCAATGAGGACTAGAGTGAGGGAGAATAAAAGGTTCCCCCTTGTTCTCATTCTGTGGTGGGTTTTTGCTTGTGTCATAGATGCACTCTCTCTGTCTATAAAGCTGGTGAAAAATTTCCAATCAATAGACTTGTGGTTTTTCTTGTCAGTGGATAACGTAGTTGATTCCGTTTCCCTGCCTTTGTTGGTACTGCTTTGTTTCAATGTGTGTGCAAGGGAGAATAGTGATATGCAACAATTGTTACTTCAGAAAGAGGAGGAAGAGTCTTCTATGGAGGAAGATGAAGAGGCCTTCACAGATGCAAGCATGTGGAGCAAACTTGCATTCCGATGGTTGAATCCCATTTTTAAAACGGGGCGGATTAAAAGGCTTGAATTTGCTCATATTCCTCACGTGCCTCATTCTGAAACGGCCGAAAATGCTTCTTCTGTGTTGGAAGAATCACTTCGCAAACAAAAACTTGAAGGAGGTTCCTTGACAAAAGCTATAGCTCATTCTATATGGAAGTCTTTGGTCTTAAACGCCGTTTTAGCTGGTATATTTTATATTTTATTCAATATCACTACTACTGTGCCTCATTGATTTTTGTGTACTTTTTATTCAACCTTAATCATTCATGTATTGATTAATGATTACTGATTTATTTATATGTTTTGTGTACACTTGTAGGTGTTAACACAGGTGCCTCCTATATAGGTCCCTTGTTGATCACAAATTTTGTGAATTTTTTATTGGGGAATAATGGTGATTCAAGCATCCAATATGGATTGGTTCTTGCTTTTATTTTCTTCCTTGCAAAGACTGTGGAGTCACTGAGTCAAAGACAATGGTACTTTGGTGCTCAAAGAATTGGAATCCGTGTGCGTGCAGCTCTTATATCTCTAATTTATAGCAAGTCCCTATCGATGAAGTGTGCTGGACCAACACAAGGTAAAATCATCAATTTGATAAACGTGGATGTTGAAAGAATTGGGGACTTCTGCTGGTACATTCATGGAGTTTGGTTGCTTCCAGTTCAGGTCATTTTGGCCTTGGTAATCTTATACATAAATCTGGGTTATACTCCTTCTTTTGCTGCATTTGGTGTTACCATTTTGGTCATGGTTTGTAACACACCTTTGGCCAATAAACAAGAAGGTTTACACTCCAAGATCATGGAAGCTAAAGATTCAAGAATTAAAATGACATCAGAGACCATGAAGAACATCAGAATTTTAAAATTGCATTCATGGGAAACCTCATTCTTGCAGAAACTCCTCCAACATAGAGAAACTGAGAGGAGGTGGCTGCAGAAATACCTATATACATGCTCGGCAGTAGCCACACTATTCTGGACATCTCCAACTTTAGTTTCTGTTGTCACCTTTGGTGCTTGTATACTGGTCAAAACAGAATTAACAGCGGCTACAGTACTCTCAGCTTTAGCAACTTTTCGTATTTTGCAAGAACCCATCTACAACTTACCAGAGCTTATCTCCATGACTATTCAAACAAAAGTCTCTGTTGATCGAATTCAGGAGTTCATTAAGGAAGATGATCAAAACCAATTCATAAATAGGCATACATCAAAAATTTCAGCAGTTGCTATTGAAATTAAGCCAGGCGATTATGCATGGGAAACAAATGATCAAACCCACAAGAAACCAACAATTCAAATTACAGGAAAGTTAGTGATAAAGAAAGGTCAGAAGGTAGCAGTTTGTGGGTCAGTGGGGTCTGGCAAATCAAGCTTGCTCTGCTCTATGCTTGGGGAGATTCCATTAGTTTCTGGGGCAGTAACCAAAGTCTACGGGACTAGAAGTTATGTACCCCAAAGTCCATGGATTCAGTCTGGAACTGTTAGAGAGAATATACTGTTTGGCAAGCAAATGAACAAGGACTTTTATGAAGATGTTTTAGATGGCTGTGCTTTGTACCAGGACATCAACGTGTGGGGTGATGGAGATTTGATGCTGGTGGAGGAGAGGGGCATAAACTTGAGTGGTGGGCAGAAACAACGGATTCAATTGGCAAGGGCTGTTTACAATGATTCTGATATTTATTTCCTTGATGATCCTTTTAGTGCTGTTGATGCTCATACTGGAACTCATCTGTTTAAGGTTAGTAGTTCTAATAATTAGTGTATGCGTTTTTCACTGATACAGTTTCTGATGCAACGTTTATTTCTTTCAATGAATTTCACCAAGAATTGGAAATGCTGTGCAGAAATGTCTCATGAAACTTTTATATGATAAAACGGTTGTTTATGCCACCCATCAACTGGAATTCTTGGAAGCTGCAGACCTCATTTTGGTAAGCTACGGAACACTTACCTTTAGCTGATGAAATCGCTATACAAGTGTTTGATCCTTCACTATTAATATACTTTTTGGCAGGTAATGAAAGATGGAAAAATAGTGGAGTCAGGAAGGTATAAAGATCTTATATCATGTCCCAACTCTGAACTTGTTCAACAAATGGCTGCTCACCAAGAAACAGTACACCAAATAAATCCATGTCAAAAAGATGATTCTGCTGGCTGCAGACCATGTCAAAATAATCAAATTGAAGTTGCTGAAGAAAATATTCAAGAGATCATGGAAGATTGGAGGAGAAGCAAAGAAGAGGAAGCAGAGACGGGTCGAGTGAAATGGAGTGTTTACTCAACTTTTGTCACATCTGCTTATAAAGGAGCACTTGTTCCAGTTATTCTTCTCTGCCAAATCCTCTTTCAAGTTATGCAGATGGGAAGCAATTATTGGATTTCATGGGCCACAGAGCAAAGGGGCAGGGTCAATAATAAGCAGCTTATGGGAACTTTTGTTCTTCTATCTTGTGGTGGCACCGTCTTCATACTGGGAAGGACTGTTTTAATGGCAGCTGTTGCTGTGGAAACTGCTCAACGCCTTTTTCATGGAATGATCACATCAGTTTTCAGGGCACCTGTTTCGTTTTTTGACACCACACCTTCAAGCCGAATTATGAGTAGGGTCAGTTTCAATATTATTTCTTTATTTCACCGATTATTACTATCTTTTGACTAGTATCAGCTTTAATCAGATTTCAATCTTTCTCTTTCTGATGATTACAGTCATCAACGGATCAAAGTACAGTGGACACAGACATACCATACAGATTAGCTGGACTAGTATTTGCACTTATCCAGTTATTGAGTATCATCGTGCTAATGTCCCAAGTTGCCTGGCAGGTCATTCTCCTCTTTTTTGCGGTGCTTGCTATTTCCATTTGGTATCAGGTAAGAACTGTACACAAATTAAATCATATAATTTTCCAGTCCAAATATCTTATCAGCATGGACTAAAAAGATTATAGCATTACCTCGCGTCATAACCCTCATCTAGTCATAAATCTTTGCATGTGCTAACTTTTGCATGACTGACTCTAGTATTCTAGTGATGAAGTTATTTATTTTTGCAGGCTTATTACATCACAACAGCCAGGGAATTAGCCAGGATGGTTGGGATTCGAAAGGCACCAATCTTGCATCACTTCTCAGAATCAATTTCTGGGGCTGTCACAATCCGCTGTTTCAATCAAGAGAAATTATTCTTGACCAAAGTTAAGGCTCTAATTGATGATTATTCTCGGGTAGCCTTTTACAATTTTGGCACTATGGAATGGTTGTCTGTCCGAATCAATTTCCTCTTCAATTTAGTCTTCTATTTTGTACTCGTCATCTTGGTTACTCTTCCAAGGTCTACCATTGACCCAAGTAAGCTCCTTCTTCCCCTACTCATTTATAAGCATCAATAGCAGTTACATGCATGAGAGAACCATTTTCCTACTACAATAGTTAAGAAGCTCTAATAGGGACGCTTAACGTTATTAAATAATGATTAACCTCAGCTTATAACTTTACAACAAAAAAGAAAACTAATTTTGCAGAAATGTAGCTTGTTTGTATTAGATCCTTATGGATCTAACTGTTATGCCATGATACTCACGTACTAGAGGTACTTTATGATTGATGTATGTAGCGGTACTCGATGATTGACATATGCTTTTGTTTTCTCTCTCATCAGTTTCTGTAATTCCTACTCAATTCTACTTGTTAAAGAGCAAATGAAATAATTAAGATTAGATCCACTAACAAGTATACAGGAATGCTAATTCGCTTCTTCTGATTTTCAGGCTTGGCGGGTCTGGTAGCTACTTATGGTTTGAACTTGAATGTCCTTCAGGCTTGGGTGATATGGAATCTTTGCAATGTTGAGAACAAAATGATATCAGTTGAGAGAATATTGCAGTTCTCTAGCATACCAAGTGAAGCGCCACTAATTATTCAAGATTGCAGGCCGGAACCAGAGTGGCCAAAGGAGGGAAAAGTTGAACTACAAAACCTTCATATACGGTATGATCCTTCTGCTCCTATGGTCCTCAAAGGTGTCAGTTGTGTCTTCCCAGCACAAAAGAAAATTGGTATAGTAGGCAGGACAGGGAGTGGAAAATCTACTCTGGCGCAAGCCCTCTTTCGAGTGGTGGAGCCTTTGGAAGGATGTATACTTATTGATGGTGTAGATATTTCCAAGATTGGTCTGCAAGATTTAAGATCTAAGCTTGGCATAATTCCTCAGGATCCAACATTATTTCAAGGTACTGTAAAGACCAACTTGGATCCTCTAGAACAACACGCAGATCAAGAACTTTGGGAGGTTAGCATTAGCAGTTAACACACTTTCTTGAAAATGCCGATGTTTATCTTGTTACTGAAAGAACTACTATTTTCAGGTTCTCACCAAGTGCCATCTTGCTGAAATAGTAAGGCAGGATCCAAGACTTCTTGATGCACCAGGTATAAATTTTTATATTAAGAAAATTGCACCATTCATGAATATGACTTTAATAACCTTCCAACTCCACAATTCTGGTGCCTTTTCCCCCCAACACTGTTATTGATATGAAATATTCTTTCACGGATGTAGTGGCCGAGAATGGGGAGAATTGGAGCGTTGGACAAAGGCAGCTTGTTTGCCTTGCTAGGCTATTACTGAAGAAAAGGAGAATTTTGGTCCTGGACGAGGCAACTGCATCCATTGATACTGTCACTGACAATTTAATTCAGAAGACAATTAGGGAAGAAACAAGTGGATGCACAGTCATTACGGTAGCACATAGAATTCCAACAGTTATTGATAATGATTTTGTTTTGGTCCTTGATGAAGGTACTTTCTCTTGCAGACTCAGTATGTACTTCAATATATATTATGAATTTATCATACTATTAATGATAATGAAGACAAGGGAAACAAATCTCATAACGCAGCTTATCATGCGAAAGAGTTCAAGTGGGGAGGTGGGGGACGAAAATTGGTGTAATGTTTGGTCGAATTTAACTTGAAGTTTCAAAGTATGGTAGCATATATTATTGCACCCCATTGTGTAAGTTGCTGAGTCCTACTATTTTGACGTGTACAGGGACAATTGTAGAGTACGATGAACCGGCTCAATTGCTGCAGAACAACTCTTCTTCGTTCTCAAAGTTAGTCACAGAATTTTTGAGGAGGTCATCCCAAAGTAACTTCCAAAAAAGATAACGAATGAGGACAGACAGAAGTCATTTATTTTCAGGAGGATAGTATAGCAGTGACAGACCACCAAACTGTACATAGAGAAAAGTTAGGCCCAATGCTGAGCAGAATTAGTTCTTGCATCACACCGCAGCTCAAGAAACATTGACTGATTACATTAGCAACTTAAGGATTAAGGTTAACATAGATTTGGGGCTCCTGATCATAGTATATTTTTAGTTGCTGTTCTCCTGTCACGAACTTGACTGATTTTCTAACCAAAATTTCCTTTTCCAAAATATATACGTTTTGCAATTGAAGATTGTTTCCAGTTTCGGTAATGATTTCGTGCAAAATTGTTGATAATGTTAGTGAAAGCTCTAAAATTGGAATTTAAGAGCCCTCTAGGAGGAGGCCTAGCAAATCTTTTGTTGTTTTATAAGGCTTCAACAGGGTCCAACAGACCATTATCGTCAGAAAATTATAAATTTATAAAAACACATTCTTAATACACAATTTTTAAAGTCACGTTGCATGGGAAGTAAGAAATTGTTGTTTATGGACAAATGTTTATTTGGTTCTTAATCATTACATTTTTTTTATGTGTACTTGATTATATAAAGAAACATCTCAATGAACTTCGATCACTTAACATGTTTCTTTTGAAGCTTATCTTGAGTTTTAAAAAATTTCAAACTTTGATGGTTGGAATGGATTATGAACTCTCTTAGTTACAAATAATGTTGTCAATTCTACAAATTTCTTATTAAAATATGCAACTCCTTGTCATAGGTAGGATAATTCAATGTTTTTCCACTAAATTTCTCACTAAAATATGCAATTGGTTTAAAGTCTTGCATCAATATTGCACCTGTCTCAATACCAAAAGCATCACATTCAATTTCAAAAGCTTTACCAAAATTAGACAAATAAAACAAAGGTGTATTGGTCAATTTATCTTTCAACAAATTAAAAATTCTTTGCATATCATCTGATTTAAAAATAATTTTTTTTAAAATTTCATTCAAAGGTGCAGTAATAAAACCAAAATTCTTTACAAAACCTTCCATAAAAGGACGATAAACCATGAACACTTTTTATCTCATTTGCATTATTCATTGTAGGTCACTCTATAATTGTTTTTTTACCTCCTTTTCATCTTGCAAGCTTTTAGAACTTTGATATGTCATCCAAGTGTCTAATCTTGGACTTAAATTCTTGTAACTTGTTTTCATCTTGTAAGCCTTTAGAACTTTGATAGGTCATTCAAGTGTTTAATCTTGGACTTAAAGTCTTGTAAGGTTTACCAAGTTTCTTCATGACCTTTTGCTAAAACCAATACTATAAAGTTCTTTAATCCAATAACAAAACAAAAGCTCTTACAAAATAAAAAATACTTAATTAATTCAAGTTTGAGTTCTTCCTTTACATAGATTATTATTTATAGGAAACTAGAGAAAATAACAAGAAACAAATCCTAAACAAATTTAAACTAAATATAAGATAATCTTAAACAAATCATAATTTTATTAAAAAGATAAAATAAGATTATGGTCCTATTAAAGAAAATAAATATTAAGATATTGTAAAAATATATTCTAATAATAAATGTTAAATATCTTTTGTCAATTTCATCAATGTATAGAAAAATTATCTATTTTTGTGTAGTCTCTAATATACTTTATTCTGAATATTTCTTGAACTTTATAATTAGTCTTGGGACCTTCAATTTCATACAAAGTGTCATTGTGTTGGCTTGTTGGGCCGTCCTCGTCACTTTTATTAACATCATTATGTTGTAGGATACAAGGAGTTATTACTTTGATTGTCCATCAATACTTTGTATTTCCAAAATATATTAGCAATCTCATATTTGGATTTTAAAAACTAAATCCAATAAAATTTGTTATAATCACAAATAAATATAATATAATAACTATTACCATTTAAAAGTGATGTTCTTTTAGGTCCTTTGACATTTGTATGCACTAGCTGCAATTTTTGTGTGACTTTCCATATTGTTTAGGGAAATGATACTTTGACTTGCTTGCCATATTGACAAGCTACACAATCAACCAATTTTTCTTCAAGCAAAGGCATACCCTTCACCAAGGCATGCTTCTACATGTAAAGAAGTCCAACAATGTGGAAATGTGCAAGCCTTTTGTGCTATAGTTCAATGTTGTTGTAGGTGCTAGAAAAGGTCATTTGCTCCTCCTCCATCAAATTTAGAGCATAACTTTTGGTCCTCATTTTCACCTTGAACACATCTCTACCTTTTGCGTCCTTAATCAAGCATCATTTTGTCTTCAACTATAACTTTGAAGCCCTTTTCAACTATTTGTGCAACACTAAGCAAATTTTGATCAATGTTAGGCACATATAAGATATTAGGGATATATTTCAAACCTTTTAAGTTTTCTATAGTAATAATCCCTTTTCCTTTGACTGGGATGAACTCACAATTTTTAATTTTTACTTTGAAAATTATGATTTTGTCAAGCTCTTTGAAAAACGTTTGATAATTAGGCATATGGTTTGTACGATCATTGTCTATTAGCCACAAGTCACTAGAACTATTGCTTGTAGCAAAACATGTTGCAACAAAGAGTTGCTTATCTTCTTATTGC
Organism: Pachyrhizus erosus; assembly: GCA_026544285.1. NCBI lineage: Eukaryota > Viridiplantae > Streptophyta > Magnoliopsida > Fabales > Fabaceae > Pachyrhizus > Pachyrhizus erosus. The sequence goes on from JAMLFT010001746.1 coordinate 16,579, forward strand.
TTTGTGAACACCTTTGTTTTTGTGGCGACTTACAAATCTATTCTACATGTCCCAACTTGTCACATTTTCTACATTTGATGTCAAGCCTCCATCATTTTCTTTGAGAGTGATTTTTCTTTTTGCAGTATGAACAAGATGAAAAGGTTTCATTTTGTTTCCTGTTAGAGTTTTCTGGTTTCTTGTTCTTCCATTTTTTGTTCTTTTTATCTTTGTCTCTTCTTGAGTATTGTGCTTTTATATGAAAAACACCTAGTATTGCTTCTTCATGTCTCATCATTCTCCTTTGTTCCTATGCTTATAAAGCATTTACCAATTCAAAGTGATATATGAAAAATAAGTATTTTTTGCATTATTCTTTTATCAAGGAAATATTTATCGAGGAGACGTACCTTGTTTGCAATGCTCAATAGTCCCAAATGTCCTTCGCAAATTTCAAATTCATAATTCTCGTAAATATGATTTTTTTAATCTAAAGAGAAAAGACAAGCTTTGACCTTAGCCTTTCTTGTCTTCTTCTCTTTGTGATTCTTCGATTGAGCCATTGTAGGATTTTTCAGGAAATGGAAAAATTTCATAGTCTTCTTTTACAGTTTTTTAAAGATCTAGTGCTTTAAGATGGGTAGTCATCATTGCATTCCATAAGTCGTACTCCTCACCACAAAAACTGGTGGCGATATTATGTGTGATATGTTTGCTTCCATAATGGTTTTTCTCAACCCACAGATCCCTCAAGATGAAAACTCACATACCAATTTGTTGATATGAAAGCATAAAAAAACTAAGAGAAGAAGAACATATATATTTTTACATAGTTGTTATTCATTTGCTTTTTAAATAGAACTAAAGACAAACATATAAAACAAAATATCCTTTACTTTTAGGCATAACTAAAACAATCTTTACCCTAAAAAAAAATAGAATCAAAACTCCTAAAGACTAGGTCCTAAGCAACAAAAGATTAAAATTCTAAAAATAGACACACTTTCAACAATCCTCCTCACATCCACCATGTGAGTCTTCCCTTAAAAATCCAAACTATGATCACTGTGTCACATCATCACCGTCTACAATAGTCATTGTGTTGTTGGTGCTTGACCCAGCCACCTCGCAATACCCCCTATGCTTTTATGCTTCGATGCTTCTAGTGTCTAATGGTGATTTAGGGTAGGCCTTTATTTTGTGTGGTGAGGTTGTGTCTGGTGTTAGGTACGAAACAAGTTGGGTTTAGAGATTTGGATTTTTGAAGGAGGAAGGTGTTGTATGGTGGAATGGTTAGTGTTGGGGCATCTCCTGTGGTGAACTTTCATGTGTTGAGTCATAGTGACAAAGGGGAGGAAAGTATTTTGGTTTTGAGATCTGAATGTTGATTGAGATCTTCTTCATTAACATTAATTGCATTCAAATTATTTCCTTTACTGTCGTCATTAATGTTAACGAAAGTTATCAAAATCTGCCATTCCACTAATTTATCACCATCTCATAACTACTTTGAGCCTCTTGCTCCGCTCAAAGAATGGGTTTCAACCCTTAACTTAGCCTCCCAACCACATCTACATAAAGCCCATCCATATGGTCCATCAAAGTCACATGGATAACAAAATGCTTCCAAATGTTCATACGTGAACCATACTTCCCTTTCTTTGTTGGATATGTGCCTTAAATGTTGTCAAAATAATTTTAATTTAAATTTGAATAAGTTAATTATTAAAGATAAAAATATTTTATTGGTTGTTAGTGAATTAATTAATTTTAAATTTTATTATTCAGTTATCAGTAACAGTTCCTAAAATCATGAAACATGATTTTTATTTAATTATTTGTATTTAATTATTTTTATGTGTATTTAAATACAAGTCAGATTGAATAAAATAATATACTTTTATAGTGCAAAACAAAATTGTATTAGTTTTTTGTTAAATTGTTCTTCCTTTATCCTAAAGCAAAAACCAACAAATTGGTATCAAGAAGCCTTATTCTTAAGGAACCTGTGAGAGTGAAAGTGAGTTGTCATTTGACAAAGAAACCACCATTTCATCAATTGCTCCTCCAGTATTTGATGGAGAAAATTATCAAATTTGGATCGCGAGAATGGAAGCTTACCTAGAAACACTAGATCTTTAGGAACCTATAGATAGGATTATGAAGTTCTTCCTCTACTAGACAACCCCACAATTGCCCAAATAAAAAATTAGAAGGACAAAAAAAATGAGAAAGTCAAAAGCAAAGACTTATTTGTTTGTTGTTATTTCATCTATTATCTTCACTCAAATCGTGACATTGAAGTCACCAAAAGATATATGAAATTTTCTCAACAAGCACTATAAAGATGTCAGGATCAAAGAGATGAAAGATCTCAACTTAATTAGGGAGTTTGAAATGCAAAAGATGGAGAAGTCTAAATCAATAAAGGAGTATTTTGATCAACTTCTTGACATTGCAAATTGAGTTAGGTTGTTCGGTTAGGAGTTCAAAGACTCTTGAATTGTCTAGAAAATTCTAGTTACTCTTTTTGAAAGATTTGAATTTACAATTTCTTCTTTAAAGAACTCTAGAGATTTGACAACTATTTCTTTGACAAAAGTGTTGAATGTTTTACAAGCTCAAGAGCAAAGAAGACTTATGAGAGAAAAAAACACAATTGAAGGACCTTTGCACGCAAAGTTTCAAATTAACAAAAGAACAAAAGAAAATAAATGAAGGGCAAATTTGGAAGAAAGTGAAGAAAGTTCATAAAGTAGATCAAGATAACCACTATGTCAGCATTGTTGAAAGAAAGGTTATCCTTCATTTAGATGTTGGGGAATACCTTATGCTAAGTGTAGTAAGTGTAATCAAATGGGACATGAATCTATTATTAGTAGAAACAAGAATCAACCACATGGTGAAGAAAGACTGCTAATCAAGAGGAGGAGGATTACTTGTTTTCTGCCACATATTTCTCTAGCAATGAATCAAGTTAGAATTAACTTATTGATAATGGTTGTACTAACCACATGACAAACAACAAGGAACTAAGCATTGTAAGCACATTGAAGGTTCAAGTTAGAAATGACAAGTATATTGATGTGAAAGGAAAAGGAACAATAACAATTTCAACCTACTCAGACACAAAGTTTATTTTTGATGTGTTGTATGTTCTTGAAATTGATAAGAATTTGTTGAGTGTTGGACAACTAACAATTTCAACCTACTCAGACACAAAGTTCATTTTTGATGTGTTGTATGTTCTTGAAATTGATAAGAATTTGTTGAGTGTTGGACAACTAGTTGAAAAAGGTTATAAAGTGTTGCTTGAAAATAAAAGCTGCACAATCAAATATGCATATGACGAGGACGTTTTTCAAGTAAAAATGACATGAAAAATCTTTTCTTTAAATCCATTGGAGGAGGAGCAAATTGTCTTTTCAATAAAATAGGATATGACTAAATTGTGGTAAAAGAAAGAAGAAGTTAAAAAAGAAGAAAAATAAGTTGGTTCTAAAATAGCAGCCCCCAAGTCTTCTAGTGGAAAAATCTACAACTATTGTGTAGGAGCACACAAACAAGTAGATACAATTGAGAGAAAACGACATAAAAGACAAATTTGAGAAAATTAAGCCTAGTGAGAAGTGTATAAAAACTCTAAATTTATAGTTGAAGGTTATTGAATCAAAGATAAGAAATTATGATGTAGAAATGTCATTACTAAAGATTGAAATTAAAGAGATGACTAAGTAGTTGAAAGTTGAAAATGCTAATGTCTTTACCAAACCATTCTAAATTAGTAGGTTGAAATTTTGTGAAAAAATCTGAGAGCTTGCAACCTCCAATGTAAGAAGGAGTGTTGGATATGTGTATTAATGTAGTTAAAGTAGTTTTAATTTAAATTTGAATAAGTCAATTAGTAAAGATAAGAATATTTTATTGGATTGTTAATAGATTAATTAATTTTAAATTTTATTATTCAATTATCAGTAATAGTTTCAAAAATCATGAAAAATAATTTTTATTCAATTTTTTTTTGTGTATTTAAATCCAAATCAAATTGAATAAAAGAATATACTTCTATAATATAAAATAAAATTATATTAATTTTTTATTAAATTATTTATCCTTTATCCTAAAACCAGATCAAACATGCTTCTCCATCTTTTTTCTTGACATTCTTCATCTTCTTTATTGACTTGCAAATATCTAGCACGATCCTTATTCTCATATAAGAACGGTGAAAACTTGTATTTCCTTTTTCATCATATTCTAAAAATTTTCCTATGTAATTACGAAGATCTTCTCCCACATTTTGCAACATAAATCCGACTGGAAGATTATGAATTTGTACCCAAAAAGGAATGTTAAATAAAGGCACTTGAGTAGGATCCTCGCCTTTATTGTTCCTAGGATTAACATGTGCTTATCAAAGCTTCACGACCCCCTTTCCAAAACTCTCTGAAAATCTAATTGATGATAGAATCAAAATAGAAATAAGGAAGGTTCTATTTCTGAAATAGTAACTCTTTGTAATTGTAACGGTCTCCAAGCATTTGCTATTCACTCCTTCATAATTTGTAATCGTATATTTCTATCACTCAAAAATCTTTCTACAAGACAGAGAATAGTTAATGTCGTGCTCCTCATTTCCTTCAATGTTGAACTTCATTACTACTTCATCTTCATCAATATTTAGGTTCTATAATTTTGGCTCTTCTATAATGACAAAAAGGTTGGAAAAATGGTAAGGAAACACTCATAAAAAATAAAAGGCTAGACTCGAAAGGCTCACATAAAAATAAACAAAACTCACAAGGAGAGAGCTCTGACATACTAGAGAGTAAAAAAAAATCATTATATGACACTATTAACAACTATCCTTATTCTTACTTGTTTAATGTATCCATCATATTTGTTAATATTTAGTTTTTTTTTAATAATCTTGCTAAAAATCATAACAACAGTAAGTTATAATTATATGACAAAATAAAATTATTTTATAAATTATCATTTCTTTTTTATTTGGCAAACATCACCTAGTGCTTGGAGTCTTGTATTAAAATTTTATTGAATAGTTAAAATGAATTTTTGATTTCTAACAATCTAAATTGGTCATAGTGCGTTAGAGAAAATTCAAACAATAAACTTTATAAAAGAATTACCATAAGAATATTCACTTGTGGTTATTTAAGTCCATTTTGGTCAATACGTTATATACAGAGCCCGTAGAATGTAGGACATGCCTTATTCAATTACTCAAATAAAAAAAATGAAGAACGCAAATAAATAAAGCAGCGCATAGGTTATATAAAGAAGGCACAACACTGGATACTAACACATATAATAAGCCATAGACTATATACGTGTACTAGAAGGGTATACGCAGTAACAAAGTCCTATACACAATCAAGGTTAAACTATGTTGCGTGTTCTTGGATTATTTTGGCAACTTTTTTATTAAATCTTTATTTTTTTTAATTGAGTTTTGAATTTATATTTATTTTTTAATTAAAATTTTCTGTCTAATCTTTATTGTTATGAAAAATTAATTACTTGAATTACTTATGTAAATTTATAACAATGTTGTTATAAGATGAAGTCGGAGAAGGTTTATGAAAAAATAATTAACTTGAAAAATGAGAATATCACTTGAAGAATTTGGTTGAGTTCAATGGTACAAATATGAACTTGTAAAAATCATAGTATTGGATTCAATTAGTTTATGTAGTTAATTTTTCACAATAGTTAGATAAAAAAAATTATAATTAAAAAATAAAATAAAAATTTAATAATTTAATTAAAAAATAATGTAAAAGTTTAATTAAAATTGTTAAATAATTCATGGACATACGAAATAATTTAATCTACAATCAAATCAATAAACTATATATTAATTATATAACTTATCACTTAATTAAGATATTTTAATGACAAAGATCAAAATCAATTTTTTAATATATTAAAATTAAATAATGATAAAAAATATTAAAAACTAAAAATAAAATTTAGATATATTTCAAGAATTAAAAATATATTTAAATTTAAAAAAATTTGTCATCTAGACAAATTTTATATGTGAGTATCACATTGAATTTTCTGTCAAAATATCACTTAATTATTGTATTTTATTTTTAATTTACAAAAATAAAAAATTATGGTAATTAAGGTATTTGCAATGAATATATATTGATTAAATTGATTAATTAAATCTTTAAATATTATATAAATTTTGATTACAACAAATATTTAATACAATAATTAATTTATTAAATTTTATAAAATATTTTCTATAATTGACGACGTTTGTAAATATCAATTTTTTTTTAATTTTTGTTAGTAGTATAAATAATTTATGTCTTTCAACATTTTTTCTACTGTTCATGTCTTTAAATTTTGATTTCATCATACTTTTATTATTGTTATTTTTTATGTTCTCATCTTATTATTTGAAGATAAGCTTTTGTATCGTCTTTTTAGAATATTTGTTTGAAACATTACATTTATTTACTTTTAATCATTTATAAAATAGCATTAACCACATTTTTATACATAATTAATCATATATTTAAATGAAGTTAACAAACTTAATGGAACCATATCATTATTCTTTTACATTGAAACCATTGTAGTTACAATATGATATTATCCATCCAAATTTCTTTTCTCTTTTACTTTCTTATAAGTATTTCTTTTTAGAGATAAACTTTTTCGAGATACAATCAGATACTAATTGTAGAAATCTCTTTCAATGAAAATTTTAACCTCAGCTCACCATGTTGTGAGGAACCGAACCTTCCTTTTCTTATCTACATTCTTTTAGTTTGTTTGATTTGCCCTTTCTTCCACATGACTCTATTTTTCTTTTAGCTATTTCGTCGCTACATAGAATATGTATTTTCAAGAATATTATAGGCAGAAAGTTTTTATAACTTTATTTTCTTAATACACAAAGTTTTAAAATTGAAGGTAAAAAGTATATGCTTAAGGAATCCACTTTATTTTTTTAATACAGAATGTTTTAAAAGTGAAGGTAAAAAGTATATGCTTAAGGAATCCACTTTACAACTTGTCAATGAGTCTTTTTTGGATTAGTCATATAGCGACTAATAACATTCACCAAATCTAGAGAAAATCATGACATACGTCAAGCTTTCAACTGTGTTAGAGTAATGCAATCAAGATGTAAGCTCCTCCCACTCTTCTATTTGCGATGACATTTTTACACAACTTAAATGAGATGCAAAGGGAGTACTAAGTGGCTTCATAATTTGTATTCTAAATTTCTCTAGAGCTTTTCCAATCTAGATTTTTTGAGATAAACATAAAATTTTTAGCTTTCTGATCCCTTATGATCTCCACATCAAAAATTCTTTTTACTGGACCACTTAATCATATGTTTATACCTTATTGATTTCAGTTGGATGCTTATAAACAATTAACATGTTCATTAATATAAAGAAGCAAATAAATATAAAAGTCATCAAAGAGATTTTTTTTATGATAAACGCAACTATCCTATTCACTTTTTATATATTTAATATTAATCATAAATTATTAGTGTCAAACTAACGAATTTTATTCATACCCTTTTTAGAAAGTATTTTAGAGTAAAATGTCATGGATCAAATCCATATGGAGTAGGAAAGCTTGCTTCATTTATTAAATTAAAAACAATAAAAAAATAAAAAGGAATTTAGAATAGGGAATCGAATTGAAAGAAAATTATAATTAAAACAATGAACAAAATAAATAGATAATTGAAATTCAATAATAAAAGACTTTAACTAAGATTAGGGTTGTTAAAAAAAAACTAAACTGCTTTGAATTAGTGTTGAACTGCATCGAACTTAACAAAAATAAGCAAACTGTTTGTTTGAAAAAATTAACAGTTCAATTTTTAAAAATCAAACTGTTGATAAACCGAACTACGAAAACTGGATTTAACTATACTATTGAGATTGAAAAAAAAATTACTGAGATAGTGAATTCTCTTTAACTATTCCTGAGCCTTCATTGCTTCTGAATTTTTTATAAGTTAATCTCTGATACAAGAAAATTTCTGATAGAAGTCTTCTCAGGTTGTCATTTGGATGTTTCTTCAAAGCAATTTTCTAATCTAAGACTGTTTAAAAAACTTTCTTCTTTGGAAATATTTTTTTTCAAGGTTTCTTTGATTTTTCTTTTATCAATCTTCTGATTTGTTTTCTCTAATTACAACTCATTAAATCTAAGACCTTTTTCCACTTCAGTACAACTTTTCAAGATAGGTAGACATTGGTTTTGTCCTATTTTATATTAGAAGTAGTATACCTCCGAAAGTTTCTTTTTTGTTTGAGTTTTGAGTTTAATTTATAATAATTATTTTGACCTCTGAAAAAGCTTGACCCGTCTGAGTTGTTCTATATGTTCATAAATAATTAATGTTTCCAAAACATGAGGTTTCAATTAACAAAGGCAAGGGTAATTTAGTTATTCAAGGGAAAAAATCTTTTTTCCCACAAGGGTCCTTCAACAAGTATTGAATTATGCAGAAGGAATGATGAATTTATGATGTTAAACCTGAGACTAAGTGTTAAACGTTAATATAAACATTCTGATTTTAAAATTGATGGTGCAGGACCAAAAAGTTTAAAGATTGTGTTTAGAGTTCTATACCACAAAAAGGTTGTGAAATTATTGCTGCAAAAATTTAGAGAAGTAGTTAGTTAATTTCTTGAAACTTTCATGCATGGAACCGCAAGTATGCTCTAGGATATTGCAGGTTCAGTTTTCTCTCATACTGAAAAAAAAAAAAAACATGAGAATATGTAGTCAACAAATATCACTATTAATTTTATAAAAAAAAATTTATAATAAAATATATTTTATTAATAAAATAAATTTAAGGATCAGGATCTCATTAAGTGAAAATATCATTCAAAATAATTCTTTTTCAATATTGCATGGCATGACTATAGTTATAATTTACATCATATTGACAAGCTAAAGTTAATAAATTAGCAAGACATAAAAAATTCTAAACAGCTCGGTGCATTTCGGTGAAGTTTGAAACAATTTGATGTAGTTTGATATAATTTAAAGGATAGTTCAGTTTAATTCAAAATAATTTAGTAAACTTAAAAGTAGTTCAAATGAACCGCTTTTAATTTGACACAGTTTAATACAGTTTAACTCATTTTACCTACTCTGGTTCTAGTTTTAATTCCTACAATGATAATTAATTTAATAATTTTTTTTTTGATAAATTAGTTCTAGAATCTTATTTTCAACAAGATTTAATAATTAATATTTTCTTTAATTTATAATAGTCATAAAAAATTTATTAATTTTTTTATTAATAGACAACTTTCTTTTATCTATTTAAAATTTACAATAATTTACTTGTCTTATTCAACTAACTGAGTTAGATCTTTAATAAACATATTCTTAAAATTTATACTACTAATAACATTAAATTTTATAAAAATCTAATTCTATCTAACAAACACAAAAATTCTATTCATTTAAATTAAGTTATACTTTATAATTAATTATTAGAATCATTAGGCAATTATATATATATATATATATATAATCATAATTAATTTTTCACGATCACATTAATTTGATAAAAAAAATATTTTATATGCACCTACTAAAATGACGTTTGATAAAAAAAGTTTATTAACGAGGATTTTAAGTAATTGATTTTTTTAATAAAATTTTCTTAGATCAATGATAATTATTAATTATAAATAAAACAATAAATTAAGAAATAGCTATACCCATGAAAAAAAAAAAAGTTGAGCGCAAAGAATGTCCCACCTCAAGACTGAAAACACATTTGAAATACATCATAATGAGATCCATGAGAACCTAACTAAAAGCCAAATACATCTCCCCACATAAGAAAGCCCTAATCCATCCCAAAATTACAAGAGGTGCCCAAACCGAAGTCCACCAAACACGACCAAGAAACTTAAAAGCTACTCAATTTCACAGTAGCAATCAATTTCAATGCAGGAAAGGAATTCACCTATGATCTACAATTACATGCATTTTGATAATGAAAACGATAGAAATCTAATGCACAACTTTTTATCCTTTTTATCATTTGTTTTACTATATTATACTTTTTGGCATGTTGTGCAAAGATTACTATATGCAATCTGACATACACTATCAAACGAAATATGAACAAGAATGAAAATTGCAACTTAGATGTTAAAGAACAGTTCCAAACTTGATATCTAATGGTTGGTACATCGAAACAATCAACTTACCATATTACAGAAAATGACCCTGTGCAGCTAGGTAGAGAGACAAAGATCATTAAAAATATCATATTTATCACAAAGAATTGACTCTTAAATATTACAAACAACAATAACAAAATTTTATCCCACAAGAATAAACATTATATATAAAGAAAAATAGTTAACTTTTTTAATCGAAGAATTTAAAATTTAAATCTTAATTTTAAATATAAAATAAATTATATTAAAAAATATTTAACTTATATATATTCAAAATCTTTAATAAAGATTAATCATTTGGGACGAAGACTTTCATATCAATATTATAATCAACCAAAGACGAAAAAAAGGAGTTAATTTATATTTATATATATTCATTCCTACGACAAGTTTTTCTTTTGGTGACATTCTTACGACAGTTGTTACTGCTGTTGGAATTCCTCAGATTCATTTACCAAATAAATGAGAAAGCGACCTAAATTCATTTTTCTTCTTTATTGATTTAATCATAGCAATTGATCTTCCCTTTAGTGCACTTAATCCGCGAGCAGTAGAGTGATATACTGATACTCACTTATTCAGTATTAATTACCCACTGCCACAGGATAAAAACTCTTCGTTCAGAGTATTATTTATTAGAGAACCTTTTAGGAATTTTTCGTATATTTTCAAATTCAAAAGTTCCCATCAAATTTAATAGACAACATAACATAAAGATTGTGAGAAGGCATGATTCATATAATTTTTAAAATTTCCTTTTTTTTTTTTTTAACTTTTCTCTAAAGTAATTTTTTATTCTTTTTTATCGGTATCATTTTGATGTTTCTACGTTTTCAACTATTTAGCATTATTTTAGATATTTCACGTCACCTTATATTCGTGTCGTGGCTTTCGCAATTGATAAATTAATAAATTAGAAATATCAAATAAATAATAAATAAATCACAAAACGAAACAATTAAAACAAAGGTCGCATGCTAATTATGAAAAAAATAATCGTATAATTATTTCTATATTTTTAAATATGTACATAATCTTGAATTTGATTTTCTTGTACTATAAGTATGATATTATTTATATTATCATCAATAAGAAATCACTTCAAATTTATTTTTAAATAATTATTTTAAATTAAGCATTACTATATTGACAATTTATGATGAAAATATAATATGAAAATATATTTAATCTTAATGTATTTTAATTAAATTCTTGTTATGTAATTGAAATATTTATTTTAGAATCAATCAAAACCTTTAAATATATGTTATCATAATCATAATTAGAAAATCACATTTGCTTATTTCTAGGCAAATTTTTTTAATTGACTTAATTCCATCATTTCAATCAACATATACTGAAGATATAATTTGTAACCATGTAACAAACGATACAGCTGTCCCTTTTGAAAGATATAATTTGATTGATTGTAGTCTACAAATTCAATTTAAACAATCGCTCATATTATCTAAATTTAAATCTTACACAATAAATTTTTTTTTTTACACAATCAATTAATAATTTACATATTTTTAGTTTATAATAATTTTGAATTTGAAATCATGGTACAATCAACACATTTTTATTTTAACCATATCAAATCAATTACTAAAAGTAATAATCTCACAGAAACAGATATCAATATCAGTGAAATCAGAAATATATATATCAAACAATATTAGTAACAAATAAAATTAGTAATGTAGATATATTTTAAGATAGTATCAATTACAATTAAAATTGGAAATATATGATTGAAACAAAAAGACAATTAATGTTACTTATATAATAGAGGCAAGTTTCGCCTACAAGTAGTTTGGATTAGAGGCTTCAGACAAGTTATTTGCCGTTCTCACTCAACGAAAGCTATTATTGCTCTAGTTCTTTAACCATGAATGACATCCCCGAATGATGAAGAGATCATGGTCTATGATATATTCTAAAGATTCTTCCTTGGTTGAATAACGCATTTCTATATTATAAAGATAAAAGATTTTGCCATTACATCTTCATCATTACTCCATCACTGAACTGACTAAGTGAGAAAACCATGGCCGTTTTGGATGCTGTGCTGGGAACTGTCAATGTGGCATTCTTGTATGCCATTTTGATATGGGTTTTGGTGGATAGTTTGAGACAAAGCACGAGTAACCATGTTCG
>JAMLFT010001747.1:0-28938 GCA_026544285.1 Pachyrhizus erosus
AGAAAATAAATTATAATAAATAAACATAATAACTAGAAAGTGTAAATAAAAAAATTATTATAACTATAAATAAAAAAATCTTAAACTAGATGTCAGATATCATCTTTTAACAATATCTCAGTACTGTAGAAAAAGTATGGTTCAAATTCATAGATTAAATAATAAAAGCAATACAAAAAAATAAGAAACAATAATAAACTAATGTTATAATAGTAAATAAATAAATAAATAAATATTAAATGATATTACAATAAAACCTAATTAATATAAATTTTAGCCCTATAAAATAAAGACACTAACAAAATTGTTAAAAATTTAGAAAAAATAATAAATATTTTTAAATGATTACAAATATATATAATTTAATAATAAAATAACCATAATTAATAACATTATAATAGTGAAAATGATAATAGATAGATAAAAAGTAAGATGATACAATTTTTTTATTTTTAAATTCAGACCAATAAATTATGAATCAATTATTTTATTATGATTACAAGTATATGATTTTTAAATTTTATATCAAACATAACTTTTTTAAAACATATTTTTTTATTAATAATCTTAATATTTAAGTAATTATGAAATTATTTTATTCACATTTTATAAATTATATTATATTAAATAATTTTTATAATAATATTGTCTCGTGCATCCCACGATACTTTTTCTAGTTAATTTTCAAACGGTATGATAATTCTTGTCTTGGCCTATTATTATTTTGCGGGGAAAATATTCTAATTTCATCTTGAAAACTGATTATTTGACCTCATTTGGTCTCTGAAGGAGTTAAAAAGGTCACTGAATTATGAATAGTTGTTTATAAATGTATGATATATTCATCATTCATTTATTTAAATTTATATTTTCAAAGACTAATTTGATTTATTAATGTTTTTTTAATGTAATTGGTGCATATTTACTATTTTAAGGAACAATACTAAAAAGAAAAAGAAAATGATTGAATGATTAATGTGTCCTATATTTATAGTCTTAAAAATTATATATGAATGATTTTTTTAATGGTTGAGATGAAGGTTTATGTTTTGAGAAAGGCTAAAATATATTCTCTAATATATTTTTTATTGTTTAAAATTTATAAAAATTATAAATTTTTGTATATTTAATAAATCTCTCTTTTAATTTTTTAATTTTTTATAAATATTAACGAATATGAAAGAATTGTTCAAATTAATGTGTTAGAAAATATATTATTAATATTTCTTTTACTTTTTTATTTTGTGTCTTATTTAACTCCCATGTTTCAATTTAGGACTAAGTTTTATCTAAGGAGGAATATCTTTCTGTTCATGTTTTATGATCAAACTAAATTGATAATATATATATAAAAAAGAAAACATTACATTATTTTAAAAGAAATTTTAAAATTTAATTATTTATTTTTGAATAAAATTTAGTATTAAAATTATTAATTTTAAAAATAAATTTAGATAAAAATAATTTTTAAAAAATTATTATTAAAATAATTTTATTTTTGATATATATATAAATATAAATTTAAATAATATTAATATAACTTATATCAATTATTATATCATTTAATAGTTTTTAATTTAATAATTTAATCTTAAAATTTATTATTAAATTAAAAATTTATTTCATATACTATATCGTATATATTAAATTTTATATTAATAAAAAAATTATACCAGAGATTCTGTGTGGAAGAGATAAAGATAGCCCATGTCCTTGGGAGGATCAACGGAAGCCACTAAACCCTAAACACTGAGTGCAACACTGACCACACAGCATTGATGTTTCCATGTGGCTAACAAAACCAAACCAATAGTCGATAATCTGTGGAGCCACAAGCAAGAGGAAACTCATTAAAATGATAGGGCCAATTTGAACATTTGATCTATACTTAGGGAATACGAGCATCGTTAGAGTATCAACATTTGATTGTTCATATGAGATAGAGAGATAGTAATTCGTAACCAATTCATTGCCTCTTCTACTCCAGAATTAGGTGCAGTACGTTCATAAACAGGATCAAAGCACCCATGCAAATGCTTAAGATCATGCAATATGTTGATGCTCCAGATTTTAATCCTACCACGAATTTCCTCATCTTAACAACCTTGGTCGTATATAATGTAAAATGATAGTATTGTCAACGCAATAATTGTAAACCTCTAAAAAGAGTAACTTTTGACACAATTATTCTTCCTTTGATTTATTTATTTATTTTTAATAAATCAATGTATTAAAATTTAATTAAAATATGTTGCACATATAGTAATAGAAATACTTACACGACAACATTTGTTGCACCTAACATGAACAACCTATTCCTGAATCACTTCAAGGTCCCTTTTACATAGCTATGTGAGAAATGTTATTTTTACAGCAAACTGTATAACAAATTTTATAATTAAGAAAGAGAAAGGAGAAAAAAAATTAACTATAAGATGTACTTTCTCTTTTTTTCTTCTTCTAAATAATACATATTTAAGGTTTCTAAATACTTATTCAATAAAATTGTATTACATGAGCATTTATACCACAAAAATTATTAAAATAGCTAATTAAAACTTTATTTTAACAAGGTTATACCAAATTTTTTTTTTAAAAAATAAGTTAAACATATATTTGTTCATTTTAGACCAAACTGTATGAATGAAAATATTAATGTATCTTTTATTACTTAAAATAATATATATGACCTACAAATTTCTCTCTCTCAAAAGTAAGGATATTTTCATAATCTTAAACTTATAATTAAAAATAGTCTTATTAGTAATTAAAATATTGTAATTTAAAGCAATCAAATTTAACAGAAATTGTAATTAAATGTAAACAGAAATTTAAAGTAATTGATTATCAATTATTTTCGTCAATATTTAAATGTTATAATTGAACATGCAAATATAAATATTTTTTATTAAAATTTCAATTTGAAAGTAAGCATTTTATTTTTGTCCTTATTTGTAACATTTCTTTACTTTGGTGCTTCAAATATGTCGATTCCATCCATATTCGTTTCTGACTTTTTTTGAAATAAATCAAGCATTTATCTCATTTCATTTATATAATTCTATTTAATAAAATTTACACACATAAACAAAATTTTCACTCAAAAATTGTATATCATGATCAAAATAAGAACATGTGAGACTGTGCATGTATGTTTTTCATGCAACATGGGATTCATAAAATAGAATTATTCTGATGCCTTATTGTTATGTGTATTGTCTTATGTTTGTTTTCTCTATTGAATACAATAATATATTATTTATTTATTTATATCATATTTTTATATAATTGTTTTATTTAAGTATGTTTATATTTAATCATTGAACACTAAAAAAAATTTCTATTAATATAATATATTAATTTATACAAAATAATTTTCTTTAAAAATTTAAATTTAAATATACTTAAAATAACATTGAATATTAATTTTTAATTTATAATTTATCTCATGCATCACATTAAATGCAGTAGTATGAATAAAAATATAATTAAAATTATCTTGAACTTTTGAGATGAATAGTTGCCTAATTATGTAATAATTAATAAATATATTAATTTTTCCCATTACAAAAAATATGTAATTAAAATATGTAATTAAAATAATTTTTTCCATAAAAACTTTCTAATAAGATTTTTTTTCTAAATATTTTGATCATAGATATTTTAAAATAAAATAAATTAATATCAATTTATACTATTCTTAATTAAAAATATTTTCATGAAAAGAATCTCGTGTGATGAATATTCAAGAATAATATAATTTGGAACACTTTATATGCAATGCAATAATGTCACACTTACAAGTTTTTACATTTTTTCACAATATCTTTAAGTGGCATCACACATTTTATCTAACACTCCTCTCTTCTATTTTTATATTTTCCTTAAATGTAAAATTGGTTTTATAAAATCCATGTATGAGTAGCATTTTTATCCTTTTTAAATTTCACTTGTAACATATATAGGATGTCAAGGCCTTATTCTTTTGTAGCATTTTTCACACTTGACTCCAAACGTTTTCCTTTTTAGTAGTGTGACAATTTAACAGACTACGTCAATTACAACTTTAATTGTAATAATTAGTAAATACACAAGTAACAGAAAAAGAAAAAAGAAACTAATAATTTTTACATAAAAAAAAACCACTTCAAACTTTCAGACACCGCCAGCCTGGACCTGGTTACTTGATTTGGTTAAAACAACAACATGCGGAACATCGTAAAAATAGTTAAGGATTAACTAAGTACGTACCCATATTCGAAATTCAATTAATCATAAAAGTAAATATATTTTGTTTTAAGACAAGGGAGAAAAAAAAATAGAAAATAAATAAATATATTCCATTATGTATTCTGTATACAGATTTTACAAATGAACGACAAAAGAGGAGGCATTAAATCTGAAACGGCAGCGTTTGTTTGGCTATATATTTGGTTCTCTTGTGCATTTGAGAAAAATAAGAGAAAGCTTGGTGGTTACAATAACGTTAGGTTTAGCTTATTTTCTCTTCAATCAGGTGTGTTTGTACGTAAAATGTTTCAATAACCACACGCTTGTTTGATGGCACCAGTTTCATGGCCCTGAATGATCAATCTTGAAATTTAAGTCTAATGTTTTTCTTTTTGGGGTCATGGAACCAACGCCAAAGAACAAAGGCAAAAAGTCATTGTTCATGCGTTTCAAACCGGTCCTCACCATCGACCACTGTTACCCGCTGCTAATGCCGAAACGCAATGCCAGCGACCCCGTTTTGTCGTACATCGCCATTGCTGACAAGGACGGCGCCGTTTTGCCCGCCATGTTGTCGTCCGTGTTTGGAGCGGGGGATGACCGGGGAGAAAAATGCGGATGTCGCCGGAGAAAGTGGCTGGCCCTCAGGGCGGCTTTCAATGACACCTCATTGGTAGTTTTTTTTTTTTTTTTTTTCTCATTGTCTTAACCTTAAATGGTTTTTCCACCTTCAAAATTATACAAAAATATTCTCTATTGGTTAACGATGCATGTGTTGAATTCTTTTTTTAAAAAAATTTGAAAATATGATCCCTACAGTTTGAAATACCTATAGCCAGATTCATGCACGTGATTAATTTTATTTTGAAATTACAGAGACTTGAATACAATTTTTAAGTGCATATGATTTTCAAAGTTTTCAATTGAAAACAATTAAAACTTTCGTATGATTTTTTAAAATATAGAGTTTCTTGCAATAATAGACATGTAAAATAATATTTTTTTTACTTATTCCCTTTTTGGTTGTTCTTATAGATGAGGATGGTTATTAAAAGAAAGAAAGCAAATAAGCACAAATTTTCCAGATCAATCAGCAACTTAGAAGAAACAAGTAGTACAATCTTAAATCCAAAATGCAAAAGCACTTGCCGAACTATGTCAAATGTTTCTTCAACTTTTCGCTATTCACCTGCATTCACCTCCTCTTCTCCAACTTCAAATGTCACCTCTTCTCCAAGTTCAAAAGTTCAAATGTCAAACGGAACTGGTGTAACAAAACAGAAGCAATGTGACATTGTAGAAAGGAAGAAAGGACATTATGGTTCAAACATAGTTCTTTTTTGTATGTTTTTAATTACACTATTGATTTTGATTTTGTGGGGTAAATTTCTTGCTATACTATTCACTTCAATGTGGTTATATCTAGTGCCTCATTGTAGAAGAAAGCCATGCAACAAGGGGGGGTTACGTAGAGAGAGAGAGTTTAAGTTGGTTCAAAATAAGGTGGTTACTATGGAAGGGGTGCTTGGGAGTGAGAGGAGCCACACTTGTGTGTCTTTAATGTCAAAGCCATAGGGGGCAAGGATTTGAGGGAGTGGGGCAACTTTTTCATGTTCATTGCTTGAACTAGATATGTACTGCGAGAAATTTAAATGATCGTGCAATGTATGTTTGCTAAATCTTTTATAATTTATACGAGGGTCTATTTAAACCTTCGGAGATTTAAACTCTTTTACACTTAAAGATTTTTGTTGAATATACAAGTTTTGCATATTTGGTTTTGAATTTGACTTTTCTAAAATCTATAATAATAAATTAACCAATTTCAATTATTAATAAGAAAATCAACAGTTAGCTCTTTTTATTAATAACTGAAGATTCTTTGCCTTACCTTCTAAGATAAGTTGTCCACGTTAAAGGAACCAGATCCTTCATTTTCATGTCCTTGGAAAGAACTTGAAAGTAGGTTTAATATATATTTGAATCATGACAATTGTAAATGGATAACTATGTATGTAATACTCCTATTTCTTTGTGAGGCTTTATTTATTATCTAGATATGTTTTTGTACATATATAGAACACCAAATTATATGTATACTCCTATGTATTTTTACATTTTTCATCAAAAGTAGATTTTCATTTAATTATATCTAGAAAATTTTGTCACAAATATCGATTTCATGACAAAAAATAATTATACAATAGCTTTTAAGGTGTATGTACCTTTGAAAGTAAAAGAGAGATAAAAGAAATTATAAAAACGACTAATGAAATGATAATAAAGAAAAGTTAAGTAACTCACAAAAGTAGAAAGAGATTTAAAGTTAGTATAAGTTTTTAATAAATAGTAAAAAAATTGACAAGAGATTTTTTTTGTTATAAGTCTTCAAAGCCCAAAGTTAGACATTAATTTAAGCTTGAAAATGGCCAACACTCGGCATTATTTTTGTTAATAATGATAAAAAAAAATTCCCCTTTATTTTATCCACGAGATTAGATGTTTAATATTATTTTATGAAAAAAGTGAAATAAATATTATAAAACTTACTGTTGGTAGCATAATAGATTTTTTTAGATTTAATTACTCTTTTTATTATTATAATTGTAATAATTTTCTAATTTAGTTTCTATAGTTTAGAAATATCTCATATTGGTACATGTAATTGTAATTTTTTAATATTTTTTGTATTTATTATCTAAAATTGTCTAATATTATTACCTCCAAACATTTTAAAATTACTATAAAATTAAAATTATCTAAGTTTTTCAATGATTTTTTTTACTATTAGTTTTAAAAATTTTAGATAAAGACATTAAACAATTTTAGATTGTGAGGACAAAAAAGTTACAAAATTACAATTATAAAAATCAAATTGAGATGTTTTAAATTATAAGAATTAAAATAAAAAATTGTTAAAATTATAATGACCAAAAAAATAATAAAATATTTTTTTATTTTAAATAAGAGAGAAATATGTTGGATATTTTTATCAACATATGATCTTTTTTGTTTTTTAAAAATTAAAAATAAATATTTTTTTATTGGTGGTCCTAAAACTTAAATTTTAATTGTTTTATTAGACTGATCCTTTTTTAATAAACTCAAGGTATTTCTTAATTGGAAATCAAAAAATCATTTCTCGATAATTATTTTTGATATACACAAAGGAGAGATTGAATCTTTGATCATACATTTAAAGAATAAGGTTTTAACTTTTTGTTTGATGATGTAAAAATTAAAAAAAAAAGTATATCTATTATCACATAAATATCACCAATAAGATAAAATGTGTAAAAATATTTACATACACAAAACTACTTTCTCTATTTCAATCCAAAACAAACAATTTGCAAAGTTGTTGGATGTGACTTAGTATTGATTCCCTTCCTTCTTACTTAAATGAATACCAAATGAGGGAAGAATTTAATTTTTGTGCATATTCAAGTAAAAAATTGATAAAGATGAAAAAGTTGTGATTATATGGATGTTGGATACAGCAGATGTCGGTAAAAAAAAAGCAGTAAATATAGATGTTGCCATCTTATTGTTTCTTTGAATAAGTCGGAATTTCAAAACTTAAATTTCTCCGGCTTGAGTTCAGCAGTGGCTACCCTGGCAGCAGGCACCTGGCACCTGGCACAATGATAATCAACGTATTCCTAAAGCCCCATCTCGTTGCCCTTCCATCAAAATTCGTGTTCCCTAACACTAACAAACCTTCACTGACCCTTTCTACCACTTTCTTCATCCCACACTTCTCTACTACCCCTCTCTCCTACGGACCCTCTCTCCACAAGGGCACCACTCCTTCCCAATCCCAATCCCAAAACCAAAACCAAAACCAAAACGACGCCGTATTTCGTGAAGAAGCCTTCACTCGTGTCTTCCACCTCGCCGCTCTCCGCGTCCCCTCCGCCGAATGCTCCGCCCTCGAAAGCCGCCTCCGCGGCCACCTCCTCAACTGGCCCCGCGTCCGCAACATCTCCCGCGTCCCCGGCGACGACCTAGACCCTAACCTCGCCTCTCTCTTAGCTCAACCAATTAACGGTGACGTTAACGAGAACCGCGAAGACGATGACCGAGAAGAACGACGTCTCGTCTCGCTGCAACGCCGGATTCACGGCAAGGCCGACGGCGACGGCGACGATTTGAGCCCCGTGCTGTACCGCGATAAACTCGCGAGAACTTTCAACACTAGCGGATTCGTGAAGTTCCGCAACCTCGCGAAGATTTCGCGGCCGAATAGGAATAAGAAGAGGAGGAAGAAGAAGGAGGCGAATGAAGCGGTTAAGCGCGTGGGGGAGAATGGTTTTGTTGCGGTTGAGGTTGTTGGGGAGGAGGAAGAAGAAGAAAATGGTGGTTTGAGGAATTTGCTGGGAGAAGAGTTTGCGAGGAGCAAGTGGAGGGGTTCCACGAGATTGCTGCTTCTGGATGAACGCTACGCCGGTCGCGGCGTGAAGGAGTTGCCCGAGGCAATTAAGGTGCTGCATCTGTTTTTTTAGCACTCACTCATCTCTTTTCTGTGGGTTTTCAGTGTTTGCATACCCCTTTCGGTGCCTAGTATTGTCTTGTGTCTGTGATTTTCTTCAACTTCTTATCTTATCTTCATTTGATGAAAAGAAGAGGATGATGATTATAATTAGAGGATTGCTATCAACACACTATCATTTGTTAAAATTTATAGAAAATTACAAAATTAGGAGAGAGACTCATTATCCTGATTAACAATGGTACATCAATGTTACTTGTAAATGCTCTGGCGTTGACTTAGGGAAGACACATTTTCTGGTTTTAAGTTACTAGATTGAGTACTTGTCATTCGGCCATACTGAAGCTTCCTTTAGCATAACGATTTTGGAAATTTTTGTGAGCGCAATGTGAATGTGGTTATGTATGGTCAAAGAGTAATCCTTTTGTTTGATAGTGCAAGACCTTATCTAAATTAGTAGGGGGATTTCTTCTTTCTGAAAATAGATAAATCTGTCTATAGGATGTCTGGGGTACTTGTTTATTTTAACGATAATAATTAACAGTGAAAATAATTTGTTTAATCACTGAAAAGATAGTGGTTCTTCAGCTGTATTGTATGGGGAACATTTTTCCTGGCGCTGGTCAATTTGGATATCCTTTAGTAGTAAAGGAGGTATTTGATCCACAAATATGCAGTAAATTGTGATGCTATGGTGTACTGTAAAGCATCTGGATTCATATTAGTTAAACTGCATGCATGACCTTTTGTTTGATATTCTTTATATGACTTTATACAGGCCATCTTGGCCTTTGTGAAATTTTAACATTATGTTGATGCTGCCAGAAATTTTATATTGTTTGTCATCGGGGAATTCAGTATCAAACTATCAATCTTATTTTAGGGCTTTCACCTCTTGTCCAAGTTTCAATAGTGGTAGTTCAAAGGTGAACTAGGGAACAGTTACAAAACTATCTTTAAATTAGAATTTTCATTATATACTTCAAATATTGAGTCTTTGACCTGATGTTGGGTATCTCCATGTTCTTTGATGTTTCATCTCTTAGTTTAAAATGTGATAAATCACATTTATATTCATGTTTTTCTTATTATTATGAAAATGTGTTCTATATGTGCTTTTGGCATTTAACATTTGATCTAATCACTTGACATGGTTCATATTTTCCTCTTGTCTCCAGGCTGTTTTGACGGAGTATGCAGAAAAGAGTACAAATTTGACCCTTGAGCTAGTTAGATGCAAATTGACACTATTCTACGATTACTGGCAGATGACTGAGGTATATTATAGTAAGGAACACTGTTATGCACATAATCTGTGTTTGGGTGTATGTATATGCGTATTTAAGTTCTTCTTTGTACATATTGTTATCTGTGTGTGTTGGTCTTTCACAATAAAATGAACTTTTCATCTGTATGATTTACTTGATTCAAACATGTGTTCAAATCAAAATAATATTGTCTTTCTGTTTCATTCCTTGCTTCTATTTTAATACAACTCCAACTTTTTGTTAACCTGTGAAAAGTGGGATTTTTATTTATAATCAACATCTAATTTATATATAGTATATACAATTATTTTATAAATCTATATTCATATTCATGTATGCAACCTAGAAACATTTTTGTGATAAGTTTTCCCCCTCTGATGTTCTTCATTCAACTTCAAATTGTGAATAAAATAAAAAAATTATCAGTACTATATCACTGTTGCAGGTATTGGAGGCCTTGCTGCCTGAGGGTATGATTATTCCTTCAGCTTTTGAGACTGTTGGTCATATAGCACACCTGAATTTGAGGGACGAACATTTACCATACAAGAGGCTAATAGCAAAGGTTTTTAGTTTAGAAATATTTTTGGTTACCATGCTAAATTGTATTGCTAATTTTTATCTGTGTTAATTTATGAAAGGCTAGTTTCATTCAAATTCAGGTTGTGCTGGATAAAAATAAGCCACGGATACAAACGGTTGTGAACAAGATTGATTCCATTCAAAATGAATACAGGACCATGCAGCTTGAGGTTTTAGCAGGAAACCACTCTCTTGTGACTACAGTAGTTGAGAATGGAATTCACTTTCAGGTTGACTTAGCAACAGTGTATGCTCTTATTTCCATCGTTGACTAACTTAGAAGGCTTACTTTATTAATTTCTCAATTAATGTCATTTCATGAAAATTGTTCTAGGTATACGGCAATACCATAATGGGATTCTCTGATTGTATTTCTGTTTGTGTAACACTGACGAAGCAAGTAAATCCTTACCAGATCTGAAATATACGTGTAGGCTAGAAACCATGTGATAGGTACCAGCAAGCAAGAAAGACTAAAAGGAAGAAATTAAGTATGGAAATATTTGTATTCCAGTAACAGTTCTGAATCAAGGGAATTTAAATTCTGGTATATTCTCCGTGCAAAGGTAGAAAAATGAAAAAGACTCAGACAGTTTCAAGAGTGTCTAGTCTCTCCAATCCAAACCTAATCCAACCTACCTTCTACACACCCTTTTTTGGCCTATATTCTCTCTTTCCTTACAACAAACCCAACAGGCATTCCCTTCATGCTCTGCTGCTAGGCTGGCAGTTAGTTATCTCTCTCTCTCTCCCCCTCTAAACCTGATCGGGTGCATCACACCTTATGGCACTCCATAGTCCTTACATATACCTTAATGATCTTAGGCCTTGGGGCTGCATCACCATTAAGAAATGTTGATTTTGACTTTTTGCTGAAAAGTTTTGTTACATATTTCTTTGGCAGGCATTGGACTTTATGGGCACGTATAGTAATGTCTATTGATGCATTTATATGTATGTTTATGACTTTATGTTCTATAAGAAAATAATCTTATAAACCTGTACATTTTAGGCTCTTCTGTGGCATGTTGTGTATGCCAGTACATGTTGTCTCAAAGTCAGGCATCTGGCTTACTACCCATGCTTTCTTCATCTCTTTCCTTTAAATCATTCTAAACCCAGACAACTTTGTGCACTTTATAATGACAGCAATGATGTTTTCTAAATGTTATAGCATATGTATTGAATATTGTTGCTTTTCTGGATACCAAGAATTGTTTCCCCCCCTCCAATGAATATAATTAGTACAATTATGTGTCAAACTATCAATTGAAAGATACATAGAGAGCCTCTGTCATGAATTCCAAAGATTCTCTATATTCCCCTAATATTAGAAAACCTGAAAATGGTTCTGTACCAGAGGCATTGATAGGCCAAAATCTTATTTAGACACTTATAATTCTGTATTAGGAAGTTATTAGGCATTTATTTTTATATTGATTTCCGATTAGGTAGTTACATGTTATGATGTGACAGTTACAGTGATATATAAGTTGTGCTACAGACTTATATCAGGCAATTAAGGTGTTAGATTGTTATTCCATGTGTTTTGAAGGATGAAACACCGTGTTAGGGTGGAACCCTGTGTTTGTACTCAAATCTGGCCTAAAATTCGGATTATTTCTATTTCTATTCATTATTCAGTGTGTTTATTTCTTGAGTCCAACACTAGATAGGTAGCTTTGACTCTCTGGATCTATAGTGTTATAGTGAATCAGTTACTGGTTGCACCTTCTGAGCATACATTGGTTATGATCTATGTTCTTAAGAAATTTCATTCAATGAGTATGGAATCTAAAATTAAAAAGTAAATTAAATATCTGTTTTTTAAAATTTTCAAAACATACTGTGAGAGGAATTAGGTAAAAGAATAAATGCATAAGTATGAATGACCACTTTTGTTTCTTTTATTGCTGTGCAGATATTGGAGTTCTAGGCTTGGAACAGAAAGACAAAGGCTTCTGAGTGGTTTTACACGGAATGATGTTGTCTGTATGGGTCTACCTTAAAGAAGTTTACTTATGTTATGTTTCACTTTCTTTTTCTTTTTAGGGTTTAGGGTACCTTAAAGAAGTTTACTTATGTTGTATTTCACTTTCTTTTTATTGTTGTTTTTCTGACAGTGGAATTTAGCTGGTTAGAGCAATGTGAAATACCGATGAGTGATGACAACATTTTGGTTTGTTTGCTGTCAGTGGGAGCTTGAATATAGTAACTGTTAGAATATACAAAAATATGTTATATTTCTGATCATATCTTAAACTGACCTTTAGGATTAGTTTTCCTATTTTCCATTATCTCACAGGATTGGTTGCCATGTTTCCCTGTCCCATGATTTGTTTTCCCGTTTAGTTAGGATTATACTTAGTACAAATAAGGATTAGTGCTTTAAGTTTTATACACATATCATCACATTGTAATACACTAATACATCATATTCAAGATAATATTATTCAGTCTCTTTTCTCTCAATCTTCTCCCTCTATACCTAAAACTCCATTCAACAGAATCAACAATTACTAGGTATTTGAACCAAAAAACAAAAAAAAAAAGAATTGCTCAGCAGTGGCACAAATAGACAATGTTGCTTGGGGCTAGGTACATTTTTGTTATGCAGTATAAAACTGTAAATGTATGGATGAGATTAATGTTTTGGGCTTGGCTCAAAAAGTGCTCATTCATGTCATTTTACACATTTCATTGATATTTTGATGTAAGCATATCAAACAATGTATTGATGTTGTAAGCAGGTCCCATTTTTAAGAAGCCAGAAGATAACCAAATAATTTTTAGTCTATCTGCTTCTTGGATTAGTCCACAAGAGATTAGTTTATTTATTTATGATATTCTAGAATTTATACTTTCCTTTGAAATGTAACTACTTATTACCTAATGTAGATACTTATTGCATTTTATGAATGCTTTGAAGTCTTAAGAAATGAATTGCATATACTAGCTGGATTTCATTGTTTTGCCTGAACTTGAATGGAGGCAGAAATGTATTTAAACTATCTTGGTATTATGCATAAGAACTTAAAATGCCTACATTCAGAATCTGGACATAAGTACATCATCAATGATGAAATCCTTTTCATAGCTTAACTAAGATTTTCATGCATGTGCACATCACCTGATGGATATTATTCTAGAGAAACTACTTGGAAATCCCTTGGCTATTGGGATATACAAGGCTGACCAGGGAAAAGAAAAATTCATGAGGCTTTTCAGGACTAGGTTGTTTTCCCTTAATTTTTTTTTTTTGGCTTAAAAAACATTTTGGTCTTTGAAAATTAAAGGATTTTTTATTGTAGTCCTTTAGAGGTTTTTGTTTTAATTTTAGTCCTTTAAAAATTTTTGTTTGGCTTTAATCCTTATTTTTAAGAAACATCGGTAAATGATAGCATAACAGCTATGTTGGCAGTCCATTGACTTGCTACATTATCAATGAGTTTGATAGGAAAGTGACATATAATTTTTTTGTTAGACTGTTTTTAAATCCTTCATTAATTAGTTTTACATCATTAACTGTTTTGAACAGGAATTTAAAGACATTTTATTGAAAAAAATTATACTTGACTCTCGTTTGATTTCCTATAGACATGATAAGTTATTTGACTGTTAAAATCATTGTTATATCATCAATTGACACTGATAATTGAAAGTAAAGACTAAAAATCAAAATTTTTAAATCTTTAAAGGACAAACAAAAAAAACTTTAAAAGACAAATAAAAAATATTATATTTTATAGTGACCAAAAAGTTATTTAAGCTTTTTTTTTCTTGATTTATGTAATGAATGTCAAGTCTGCACAAAGAAGTTATGGTGCGAACTGCAGAGATATGAATAATGAACACATCGTTTTCCCTTGCAATAGTATAGAGTGTTCTTCTTTATGTTATTTGTGATGAAAAAATATTCATGACATACTTACACATGTATCATCATTGACAGGTGATGTTTTCTCTGGAGTTGGCCCTTTAGCCATATCTGCAGCAAGGATAGTTAAGCGTGTTTTTGCTAATGACTTAAATCCTTATGCAGTTGAGTATCTGGAACGAAATAGTGTTCTAAACAAACTTGAGAGAAAGATTAAGGTATGGTTGCTTGTTGACTGAGCATTTTCTTAAATATGTTTTACCAATTTTTACATATGAAGAGATAATAAAGGAAAAAGTATGTTGGAAATAGGATCCAATTTTGTATTTGTGCCATTTCTTGATTAATATTAAGAGTACTGCAAATTATTGTTTTCCACAACATTTTTGGACTTCTGTAGCTTTTTTATGCTTAAAGTGTGAAGCTAAGAAGCACGGACACAACACAAACTAAAAAATTTGAAATGTCCCATTAGGATTTGAAATATTGGATTGTGTCTGTCATAAGGGTCCAATATACCTGCCTTCCGGCACTACTCCTTTTTTGAAGTGCCAACGCTTCATAGGACGTGAGTGACTTAATGGTTTAAAAGGATCTGCTATATATTTTAATGTTTTTTAACAAATTGATGAAGAACCAAGGCAGATGTTGCATTTGAATCTGCATGTAGCTGCACCTACTTGATGAAATTTTCTGCCAACTAAGTTCATTGTTTGTTGTTTTAGGTCTTTAATATGGATGGAAGAAGGTTCATTAAGGCTATGTATGACAGTGATGTATCTCAGTCCATCACACAAGTGGTTATGAACTTGCCAAGTGAAGCTGCAGAATTTCTAGGTTGCCTTTCCTACAAGATCACTCTTTCTTTATCTCTAAAATATTTTATATGCCATGTGTCCAATTTGATCCATCCCACACATCTTTTCTGCATGGTATAATTAAATATTAAGCTTTCGTAATTTTTCCTGAAGCACAGTTGAAAGTGTTTGGTGAATGGGGGCAAACTGTTCTTCACTTGTTTGGACTATGCTTCAAGTAGTTCAGAGTAGAGTGAGGGTTGCATTGGTCATCTATTTAATCGTTGATGCATACATCATGCATAAATACGTACATGATAATCCTACTCCGTCGGTTTTATTTTTTGTCACATGATAATCTTATTTCATAAGCCTATTGAAGATTAGAGTAAAAGCATTAACCCTTATAATCTCACTCCCTGTTTTTTTATTTCTTGTCATGAAAATCTTACTATGTAATTGCTTGATTAATGGCTTGGTCATTGATGTGCTGTTTGTCTATGTATTATTGGAGAATTAATTTGTGTCAAAATATGAGATTAGTCATTAGGGCTGTCATAATTTTTATTATGAAGCTAACACATGTAATGATCAGCAGAGTTGAGTTGCTATAGTCGGTCTGCTACTTTTTCTTTAGTTGCTTTCTATAGGAGTAAATAACTATAATATCACTTGATTTAATTTCTGTATATGCTTGGCTTCCTCTGCAGATGCATTTCGGGGAATATACAAAAATAGACCCAAGGGTGGAGAATATACTTTGCCAATGATCCATGTTTATGGATTCTCCAAAGCGCGAGATCCAGAATTTGATTTTCATGAGGTTGGTTTGCTGATATTTTGTGTGAATATTTCTGTAGGGTCTTTAATTAGACTCTTCATTGATCACTTATTTTTGACTTGCTGTTGGGCTAGTTTTATGTAAACCTTGCAGTAATTACAACATTTTAATGAAACTCTTATGATGCAGAGAATAAGAATTGCGCTGCTAGAAGTTGCAGTCAACGTAGACATGCGACGGGTACGACTTGTTGCTCCTGGAAAATGGATGTTGTGCGCATCATTTATTCTTCCTAAAAGTGTTGCGTTTGCTAATACCGCAGTTGATACCTAAACAGTATTTGGATGATCATTTATTCATTGCACGTACGCAGTTGATACCTAAACAGTATTTAGATGATCATTTATTCATTGCACGTAGTAAATTTTGTTCTGTTACATTAGTTGTCTAAATTGATATTTGTATATATTTTGAACGAGTATTTATTTATTTTTTCAACCTCTAGGTCTCTAGCATTACTAATTAGTAGATAACGAAAAAAAATAAAGTCCATAATATTGAATTATAAGAGCTGCAAGCCTGAAACCGGCTTTTTACCGACTTTAGTTTAAATTTTTTATACCCTATTGAAGTATTTAAATTGTTTATACTCTGTTGAAGTAAGACCAAATTCTTATACAATGTATGATTAATTCCGATTACTAATGCTGCCTTTGCATATAACAATTCGAACCTGCAAATTCTTTGATGGGAAAAAAATCCTCAAAATTTTGCCGAACATTTCAATAAAGTAAAATTAATGAATGAAGGAACTTGTGTTTTAGACTTGTCGAATGGACGGATCACTCGCCCAAGGTAATTAAACACAAGTATGAAGACGCAAAGCGAAATCTTAACAACCAGTTTCAGAGGGAATAATATCTTATTAAATTTGAATTTCAGCTCAGAAATATCTTAAACTAAATCCGATTTTGAAGTTTCACAGCATGAGAAGATCCTTTCATGTCATTTATAGAGGCTCTTGAATTTGCTCAAAGAAGTAACTTGTACAGCTGACGCTTAACTTATTCACGCACAGCCAATTGGGTCCACTGCATATCTCTCATCTAGGGTGTGGCCACATTCTGCTTGACATGCCTCCTCTCAACTCTCAATTCAAGTACAGGTTGGTACTTATTCAGTTTTAATATCATGATTTATGAGATGCCTTGCCTTTTTAGCTTAGTGATTATGTGAACTAGGAGTACTATTTGTATACGTAGTGGTGTGCCATAAATTCAGAAAACAAAAGCGATATTTGGACTAGTCAATAATAATTTGGTGAAAACTCAAACAAGGTTCCCTTGTGTTGTGTACATGATGGGGTCTTTACGATGTACATATACGTACATATATACGTATATGATCTGTTAAAACTGTGGTGGGTCGCAGGTGGAGGACAGCTGAGGGATCTGTGGGTGTGGGTTTTGTTTACTGGGAGTCTGGGGTATGTGCCAGACTCATTGCTTTTATGTCTGGGCCTTTTGTTTTGTAATTGTTTTCCTTTAGGCAGGACCAGCACAACTACCAGGTGACAGTGACATTTTCATGCATCCAAAAGACACGCCCTTTCTGTTCTGCAATAAATGCCCTCTCTCAAGCACATACTCAATTCTTTGATCCTGCGATCCCTGGATGGTCCAGATAACACTGGCTAGCCAGCCAAGGCAGCACAAATGCTATTCTATGATCCTGTTCCTTTCATCAAAATCTTGTGTGATACATGTACTATATATATCCATCCCTATGTAATGTATTATGTTTGTGTACTCTCTACCTAGTTGTGTGAGGGAGGAAAGCGTCTATTGGGGATGGTAGGTGAGGGCAGAATGGTAAAATGGGAGGGTGAAAGCCGAGCAAATCTCAGTTCAGATTGAGATCTAAATAATGATCTCGGTGGGGTGGTCCTTCCCTTATGATTTTCTTATTGGTATGGGTATGTGAGGGAAAGGGGAATAGGACTTGTAGGGGAGGGGTCTCTTGCAATTTTGTACTAAAATGGATTGGTCCTTCACAAGTTGCATAAAGCCAGAACCAACAGTTACTCTAACTGCCCCATTCCTTTATGGCAATCTCTACAAACAAACAATTTTTATTAGTTGCTTACTCCCCCACTTCCCTCTCTCTCCCTCATTAAACCACCCCTTTTTGTTGCTAAAAAACAACAAGGGGAAGCCTGATTTCAGATGGTGGATTCCTCTATATTTATGAAAAAAAGTGTGGTTATATGTCTAGGGCATGGTGATAAGGCCTCTTCGGGGGCACTCAGATTTCTTTTTCATCCTTATTCACTTATTAAAATAAACTACAAACAGATGCTTCATTTGTTAAGCCATAGTTGACAGATTAACTACCACACACGCAATTGTAGATGCATGACTAATAAATTGGGAAGTATGAAAATTTCCATTAAAATTCGTTATGGTTAATGATCAATAATTTTTAAATTATTAGTTTTCTGTTCATTAATTTAATTGTAATTGTACCATAGTCACATTAAATTAATTGCAATTCAACCATAGTCAAGTAATAATTAACTATAGGGGTCATAGTATTTTTAGTCTCTGAAAAACTTTTAAATTAATTAAAATAGGGTTTAATGGTATTTTCAAATTATATGTTGACTTTTAAAACTAATAGATTTTGTCTTTGTATTTTTTAAAATATATAAATTTTAATTTCTAAAATTAATATTTGTTTATATTTGCAGGGACCAAATTTTGAATAATTTTAAAAAATAGAGACTAAAACTAATATTTTCAAAGTCAGACAAATGTTAAAATTTAGAATTTTTTTAGAGATTAAAACTACTATTAATTAATCCTTAAATATATATTTTAAATATTATATGATATATTAAATAATTAAGATTTAATTGATATTTTAATCAGTACAGTTTTTCCACTTCACAATGAAAAATCTGTAAGTTATAATTCCTTCACATAAAAATAAGTTAAGTTTTGGTCTTTTGTCATTAATATGATTGACGATGTTGCTATTAAAATCACTACAATTTTTTTATGATTTAAAATTGTTAAATATTTCTTTACAAAAAAAATTATGATAATTTTAAATTTTCAAAAAGTTTTATAGGGATTAAGAATTGTTAACTTAAAATTTTATGTAATTAGTTAAAATTTATTAAAAATTATTAATTTTATGAAACTTAAATTATAAAAAATTAATGATTTTTAATAAATTTTAGTTAATTAAAAAATATTTTAAAAAATAATGTAAAAAAAGTATCACACACCTTTCTCGTACAGATTTTACTTTGTTAAAAAAAATTAGTTTAATTTTAACATCAACATCACCGGTCAAGTTAGTAACGGTGTAACAATAGAAATCAAACCTCAGCTTATATACGTGTGAAGAGAGACTGAAACTTTCAAATTTTTATTAAAAGAATCATAAAATACAAAAAACAGGACCAAAATATCAATTAAAACAATAATAAATTAATATAAAATTATAAAATAATCACATAGGATACATTTGTAAATTAGTATAAAAGAATTATTATACGTCTTACATAATTAAAACTTCCTAATAAATAATTAAATAATAATAATTATCCATGAATCATATATATAAGCCTTTACTTATCTTAAAAAATATATTTTTTAACGAAATTAAAAATTGAAAAATGCCATTTTTTAATATCAATCCAAATTTTCTGGCAGTTTTATCATAAGTTGGACCAAATTCTGACTAATTTAACTGACTTTTGACTGAATTTTTGCTCTATTCAATTTTTAAGTTAAACTAATTTTCTACTTTAACTAACTGGTCCTGTCTGACTTTCTCATCTATGTTAGTAAATCCTTCCAAAATTAAGATACCATGGCATGGTTAGTTAAAAAATGGACTACTCATGCTAATATCTATGTTTGTTTTTATTTTTATTTTTAATTTGGTCCAACTTTTGTGGGAGATTATGGTTATAGAGGTGAGACATTGGCCAAAGAATGAGTAGTAGATGATTATGAGAAGGTTAATAATAGTTGGATGAAGTGGTCCCCACCCAAAAAAGCCAATCCTAGCAAATTAAGGCCCCACAATACGACCAAGACAGAGAGAGAGTGAGTGAGAGAGATCCCAAATGCCAATGATTTTCCATGCAAATGAAGGGCACAATCTGCTTTCCAGGAACCCAAAAATCCACCTATGTCTGCTCAATCCCAGCAATGCCCTCTCTCCCTCCACCAATCCTCACACGTGCCAATTCTCTCTCCTCTCTTCTCAGCCGCCTATATTCTGCACCAAAGCTTCACCTGCCCTCCACGTGGCAAGGGGGGACCACCACCTTCTTGTGGGTCCTACCACACATATAGTGTTCATTCAATTCATCCTTCCCCTACTGCCACTCTTAGACCACCTTGTATATCCAATGAAAATGAAAAATCTTAGCTTGGTCACGCGGTTTGGGTTTTATGTCCCAAACACTGCAATTCTTAGTTAAGATTTGGAATATTGGGTTTCATAGGATTTGTGTGTTAGACTTACACTTTTATGAATATCTTATATGAGTACCCCAACAGCAATTTTGGCGTGCATGTTAAGATTAATTGGTATACTAAATACTACTTTTTTTAGCTATATATGACACTTCAATTCGCTTCAGTGATATTCCAATATATATGTTTTTATTTTGTTGCAATAAGTTCACAACCCGTTTTGTCTGTTTCCTTGATATTCATAAGGAATAAATTAAAAAAAAGTAATGTATATCCTACTTTGAGGATACTTGTCGAAAATAAAGGAGAATATAATTCGTTAATGTTATTTGAGGAATTAATGCTAAAAGAATTTAGAATTTTTTCACTTGATATTGTTGTTTGGTTTGAATTCAGTTTTTGATTCGTTCAACATGGTCAAGCTTGAGTTGTAAAAGACAAATTGTTGCAATGCATTAATTGATGAGGAACATTAGATATGGATGGGTTTAGGGATTAGGGTGGTGATGAAATGATGGTAAAAGATTTTAGCTAGGAAAAATGACAGTGTGAATGGGACATTTTATTTGTGACTTTCTGTTTCAATCAATATTACTACGTTTTACAAGGACAAAGAGATTTGATTTTCATAACTAAGTTGTGGGTGGGATTATCAGGGCCAAAATCCATTGATCAAAAATTAAAATTCCAACAGAAGAAAATAACACATAAAATTCTGTTGTCTATTTAATTATGGATAAATGGATGTCGTAACATGAGATAAGCTATATAAATTTCATCACAGTGATACTATTACTGCAATTAAACAACTAAATCAACAACTTTGCATAAACATTAATTGAGCCATCGATTGCTTCACAAGATATGGATTACAAGATTCTGCAAGTTTCAAAGGCTAAAAAACACGGGATTGTACAGAGCAAACAATCACAGAATCACACTAGAAATATCGGTAAAACTTAGAGACAAGACTTACTTTTATTGGTCTGGATCACATGAACAATGCCTAGGACTTACTAAATAATAAATAAATAAAAAGTAGAAAAAACCTAATCAATAAATAACCAAAACGGGACATTAATTTGAGCAGCATATCTGATAGTTATAAAGTTGTAGTAATATAGCTTTAATCTTAATAATAATTAAGTACATAATAAAGGAATAAGAAGTTTAGTTGCTTTATATGGGATTGTTTTTAAACAAAGTAAAAAATACATTAGATCCTGGATTATTTGAGTAGTACAGATTGAAGTCTATTAATTAATCGCATATATATTTTGAAAAGAATAACAACTTGCAAGGATAGAACTTTCTGAGTAGGACAATTCCTTCAAGTAATTAATTAATCAACAATACAAGATCACATTAATTGATTTTTGAAATCTCATTCAAATTCTGAAGGTACACGGAACGATATAGCCTTTGCAGAGGGAGAGAAAATGAGAAAATTTCCCACATTAGAAGGCACCACATGGGTTCAACTTTTTCTCATTTCCAAATATGAGAGTAGAAATGCCATCATTGCAAGCCTATTCCATAGGCAGATTCTCATAATTCATAATCAAATCTTACTCCATATGATTGCCAAAAGACCGTTTTCTAATTGCATTGCCACTTAGACCAAAAGAAGCTCATGATAACATTAGCACCGTCATGATGTGCCCAAAATCCTTACTTAATTAAGACAAAAGCAGGAAAAGAAAAATAGAACAAAAAAGAGATTGTTGTCTGGAAGAAGCAGAAACATTGGAGTGGAACTAGCAAAAGACACAAAGGAAGAACAAAACCAATACAAGACCCCAAAAGCAACACACACACACGTATAGCCATTGTCCTTTCACCATTTCACACAGGCAGTTTCTGCTTTGTTTTCACTGAACTCTCTCTCTCTCTCTCTCTTTCGTATCTCTCTCTATATATATCTCACCTCATCCTAAACTCTCCTTAAAGCCGAAAGCATTTATCAAGCACATTCTCTCTTCTGCTGCATCGAGTTTTCTTTTTCCTTCAAACAGTTACAATGGCCTCTGAGCACAACATGTTCCATGAGGAAGAAGGCAAGGATGAAGCTGGAAGAAGCAGAAACAGAAGCAGGAGGACCAATGGGAAGGGTCCAAAGAAGCCACCCCAGAGAGGTTTAGGTGTGGCTCAGTTGGAAAGGTTGAGGCTTCAAGAGTCTTGGAAGAAGATGAGTGAAGGGTCTTCTGGAGGAGTACTACAAGTACCAACACTCCATGATCATCATCAACAACTTTTTCAGTGCCACTCTCCAGTGTTTGCAAGTGGGGGCGTTCCTGTGAGGTATGGTGCACCATCATCAAACCTTGGCTTTCAGTTTCAGTGTCCTCAACAACAGGTGATCAATGGCAACAACACTATTGGTGGGGGTTGGATACTTCCTAATAGGGTTGGTTCCTATGGATCTGGGCCTCCACTTTTGGTTGGAACGCCTCTTGAGACCTCGAAAGAGCTCTCTTCAATTCCAAATCTCCATTCTCAACCTGAGTATTTTGATTTTTGCCTAAAGGTATACGTTACTCATTTCAAATCATGGCGTGTGTATAAATAAATTTATATATTAGATCATTAATTTGGATGTCCAACAAATCACGTTACTCATTAATGAGTCGTGATTAAAAGTGTTTTGTCAACCCACTTTGTTTTTTTTAGTTCCTGTGGAATGTTGATATTGATTATAGTGTTGAATATTTCTTTTCATTGTTTGTTGAGCATTTTTGTTCGCTGTTGTTGAGCATTTGTGTGTGTCTTATTGTATTTGTCTCAGAAAACACGTTTCAATGAGGACAATGAAAAGGGACCAAATGCAAGAAGAGAGAGGCCTTTGGAGATATGGCCCACTGACCATGATTTTCTCGGATTTATGCCCCAATCTTCTGCCCCAAGCTTTGTTGGGGAAACTAGTGATTTCCATAACAAACTGGTCAGT
This sequence comes from Pachyrhizus erosus, assembly GCA_026544285.1. Taxonomy (NCBI): domain Eukaryota; kingdom Viridiplantae; phylum Streptophyta; class Magnoliopsida; order Fabales; family Fabaceae; genus Pachyrhizus; species Pachyrhizus erosus. The sequence goes on from JAMLFT010001747.1 coordinate 23,471, forward strand.
CATGATGCTGCTAGTGCTTATTATTGTGCCACTCCAAATCTTGATGAGGTAGAGAGTCTTATCTATTAATTTATTTCATGATGGTTGTTGCTACATGTTTAATGTAACGTTACTCCTTAGTGTTCATTTTTTAGAAAAATGTGTACATTTTGGAATTAAGATTATGTAATAACTGGGTTTATAAATTGGTTGGTTTTTTATTGTGTTAGTGTGTGGAGGTTGTTGCGGTTCACAGAAGGGGAAACTCAGCGAGTGGCAGGGTTTTCATGGAATATGAGTTTTTCCCAGGAAAAGATGGCAGAGGCACTACTTCCAAGGAGCTGGAATTGCCCACATTAGGTTCAGTTGCTGTAGGTGGTGGTGAAGCTTCTTCTATCACTGCTGCAACCTATGGAGATTCTGCTTCTAATTATATTGATTTGTCTCTGAAGCTTTCACGCTAGAAGCAGATGAAGTGGCCCCTTTTTTGGTGTTTGCTCAAGTACAGCTTTTATGTTTATTTCCTTTTGTTGTTAAACTAATACCGAGCAGAACTATTCTATGTATGTCCTTCTTCGGAAAAATCCCTCTTTCTGTGACTCTATCCTACATAAGATTATGTCATTTAATATTTTCCCATTTGTTTTCTCTTCTTTGATTCATTCTCTTTAACTAATGTTTGGTATATACATATATATTCACATGAACATCTAAGTTACTTATATTATTGTGCCCAGAGAAGTGTGCATAATCCATATGTATGCAACAAGTGCTCTAAACAAGAATCAGACAGAGAAAATAACGTTATAATTAGTTGATCAACTTCTATGTGGGCTAGACTAAGTTTTTTCTTTAGCTCTGGACTCTAAACCCTAGCAACTGTTCCATACAACTCATTGCAGGCTTCTCTCTATTTTACTTTATTATATGTTATAAGGGGTTTCTGTTTTAGAGTTAATTTACATCTTTTATGTGCTGAAACACGTGGCTGGCATTTCTGTCTTGCCGTTTATGGGAGTCAAGTAATGCCTTCAGAGAGTGCTCCAAAAACCGTGAAAAGGGTTCATCAGAAAAGATGCAAATGCCAAGGACCCTACACTAGCATTCCCATCTGGCACCTACAAAAGCAGGAAAACAAATCAAACTATGAAACCATCAAACCAAAAGAAAAAGAAAAAGAAATGAAAACAAGATGCAAGATGCTACTATCTGAGCATAATCACCTTTGTTTCTTTTTCCGTAGTAGTAGGAGTGGCTGCTGGTGAGTACTGAGTAGTGAGTACTATACTGTATGCCTCACCAGGCTATGGCTATGTATTTGAAGCCATGCTGAGGACAAGTCTGGGATGAGTATAAATATGTTCAGGCAATAAGGCAGGTGACTGTCAGTAGAAGTAAGGATGTGGGAGCTTTTTCCTCCTCTTTTTGACAGGGTGCCTTTATCATCTTGTCCTACTTTGCCCACCTTTTCCTTTTCCCTTCCCTCTAGCTTGCTATTGTATTTTTAGCAATGCTGTTCAGTGCTCATCTCTTCCTCCCTCACTCTTTTCTCACAGTTCAAAGATACACACACTGATACTCTCCCATATAAGTTCTCAGTTGTTGTTTATATTTCTGAGGCATTAGATAAATGTTAATATAATATTTAACATTCCAAACACTTTACGCAAAAAGTTTGCTGGACATGTAATAAAAGTGATGCTGTTGTTAAAAGAGTTTTTGTGGACTAATCTGGAGAGAACGGATTTGTAAACATGTTATTTTTGGTCAAAGTGACATGTTTTACTTTAGCTTTTAGAATCATGAAATATTATAAACCACTTTCAGTTTTTGTCTTTGGGTTTCATCCGGAGAGAGAAGGGCTTTTGCTTTTTAATGACAACAACACAAAACCAACATAAAGCAAACACTCAAGCGCACAATCATGATCTTCTTGAAGGATGCAATCGAGTGCTCATATATGTTGTGTACTTTTATTCCTCTTATTTATAACATGTATGCTAGTAACTAAGAAAATTCGAAGTAGGGTTTTATTCAGAATATATCGATATTTGATGTACAATGGATGATTGGATAACATATAAAAATCAATTATATCCTATAAAAAGTAAAATAATTATTTGTTATTTCACTTATATCATAAAAAAAATTGATCATTTCTCAACATACATATTGGTTTGATATTTCTCTCTCCCTAAAATAATTAAGTTGGTCATATATGATATAATGATACATATCTCGAAAATATGACTAGGAGTAAAATGTGAACTTGTTTTGTGGCACTGCATACTCATGCCGGTGAATGAGAGAAAATAAAGGCATGATGAGGTTGTCTCAAAATGATTTTGTTCTCTTGTATGCCACTATCTAAATATGTATGAGAGGATATTTAGTCCATGTGAGTTTTTGGCACTGTATTTGTGAGAGATACGCTTCGGGATATTGGTTTTTCCCAAAATATGGTTAGTTTAATTTGGCACTGTATTTCTAGTGTCTCTATGAAGGTTTTGTGGAACGGAGAAGTCTTGGAGAAGTTTAAACCTTCAAGAGGTATTAGACAAGGAGATCCTTTATCTCCTTATCTATTTGTTTTATGCATAGAGCATCTTTTCCGAATTATTTTTATAGCCGTTGATCAGAAAGTTTGGAAATCCATTCAGTTGAGTAGGAAAGGTCCTTTCCTTTCATATCTAATTTAGCTTTTGCAGATGATCTCATTTCATTTGCAGAAGCTAGCCAGGAGCAGGTGGATGTAATTCTAACAGTGTTGGATTTATTTTGTAGAAGTTCTAGTCAAAAGGTTAGTTTGGAGAAATCAATAGTGTTCTTTTCTAAAAATGTGGGATGGCAGTTGAAGCTGCAATTGAGTGGATCCTTGTGTGTTGAGAGTACTGATGATTTGGGTCAATATTTGGGGGTTCCCATCTTGCATAAAAGGTCTTCTAAATTAACTTACCAATTTAATATGGATAAAGTTAGCCAAAGACTTAGTGCTTGGAAAGCGAAAACCCTTTCGTTTGCAGGAAGGGTGACTTTAGCCAAATCTGTTTTACAGGCGCTGCCTTCTTACATTATGCAGTCTACTTATTTACCTAAATCAGTGTGTGATGATATAGATAAGGCTTGTAGAAGCTTTATTTGGGGGTGATAATTGTCAACATAGGAAGATTCATCATGTTGCTTGGGAGGTGGTCTGCTCTCCTAATTATGCAGGAGGTCTCGGTCTTAGGAGGACTAGAGATGTTAACAATGCTTTTATGATGAGGGCGAATTGGAGACTTTGTTCTTCTCCTGACGCACTTTGGGCACGGGTGGTGAAAGAGAAGTATAAATGTGGAAGTGATGTTTTGCCTGTGATAAACAAATCTAGAACTGAAAGTAACCTTTGGAGAGGTTTGTGTAGTGCTTAGGATAATTTCAATGAGAATATCTGTTGGAGATTAGGAGATGGAGTAGCTGTTAATTTTTGGAAAGACAGGTGGGTTCCAAAATGTGACCCTCTGGTGAGTTTGGCTAATGGTATTATTCCTTGTAGTGAGATTGATAAATCAGTGGCAGAGTATGCTTCTGCTCAAGGCCAGTGGAATTTGAATGGCCTAGTTGGCATTATCCCAGGTCAAGTGATTGATAGAATTTTATCAATTATTCCCCCTAAAATTGATTTTGGAAAGGATTACATTGCATGGAGTCTTATGCCTGATGGTGTATTCTCGATGAAATCAGCTTATGATGCCATCCATACACTTCCTTCATCTGGTCGTGCAGATTTGTTTAGTCTAGTTACAAGGTGGAGAGAAGCTGAGAGAGTTAAGGCCATGTTTTGGAAGTTGAGCCATGATGGAGTTACAACAAATGTTAAAAGGCTGCAGCTTGGTTTGGTGCACTCGGATGAATGCCAATTGTGCCAATCCCATAGTGAAGATTTATTTCATGCTTTTCGGGATTGTGAAGTGGTTAAGGAAGTATGGAGGTCTACTATCCAAGGAGGTATGAGCGTTGAATTCTTTGAGTAGGGTGATTGGCAAAGCTGGTTAGTTTATAATCTTTCTATCCATTATATTATAAATAATGTTCAGTGGAGATTTTTGTTGGGGTGGTGCTGAATTTTACATGGTGGCATCGGAATATGATGGTCTTTAATCAAGTTAATTGGCCAATTGGGAAGTGCATGGATAAAATAATGTGTTCCCTTTTATCAAATGAATATTGCTCGTAGTAGTATTTCCATTTCACAGCAAACTGTTATAGCAAATGGTGGGTTACAATTTCTGAGGTGGCTGCCACCAGGTCCTGGACAGATTGCTCTCAATTGTGATGGTTCAGTCATCAATGTTGGTAATGCTTCATGTGGAGGTCTTTTAAGGGATCAAAATGGTAATTTTATCTGTGGTTTTGCTGCTAAAATTGGCTATTGTACAATTTTAGAAGCTGAATTGTGGGGTATTTTATTTGGAATGAAATTGACTTGGGTGAGGGGTTTCAGGAATGTTGTGGTTACTCTGATTCCCAGTGTGCGAGTAATATGCTAATTAAATGCTGCTGTTATACTCACCAATGCTCCAATTTGATTAAAGCCATTCATGAAGTTCATAACTACGAAGGAAACGTTGGCTGGAATCATGTATTGCGAGAAGCAGATCTCCTTTATGATTATTGGATGAAAATGTATCAAAATTATCATTTTTTAAATTTCTTTCTGATTTTCTTTGTAATGCCGTTTAGGCAGATGCTGTTGGTGTTTGCTTTCCTAGAGGCTTCTAGGTTGGTTTAATATAATCATTCACCTAAAAAATAGACCATAGTACAAGTCCTCTAAATACACTCTAGGCAACAAGATAAGAAGAAAATGGGCACCTATGAGGTAGAATCTAAAACCTTGTCTATTAAATCCAATCCAATTATATCACCGTCCACGTCAATTTTAACTCTTTCAGTGTGTTTGGATTATAGTTGAAAAGGTAAAATTTAGTTAAATTTAATTTTATTAACTTAAGATTAGTTAAAAATAGGTTTGATGTAACTTAATTAATTTATGTTTAGAACTTCCTATATATTCAATGGAAAAGTAACAGGGAATAGCTTTGAAGGAAAATCTTTGTTAAGGTGAAAGTCACATCAAACTTAACCAAAAAATAATTTGTCAAACAAGTAGGTGTAACTTTCTGTAAACGGTAAATCTCATTTTAGGTCTTCAGACGTCAAACCAAACACTTCTTCTATAGTTTAGTATTACATGTCAATCAATTAAAAATTATAATTAATAAACTTAAATAATCTTTTGATTTTTAAAAAATATATTATTTTAATTTTTATTTTTTAAAATATTTTTTATTTTAATTCTTAAAATTTTAATTTTTTATTTTAATTTTTAAAAATTTAATTTTTTTATTTTAATTCTTACTATTAAATAACATTATTAACTAAAAATATAAAAATAATTTCAATATTTTATCAATTTGTTATGTCATTAAAAAATTTGACAAAACATT
>JAMLFT010001748.1:0-28937 GCA_026544285.1 Pachyrhizus erosus
ATAATAATAATAATAATAATAATAATAATAATAATTAATTATTTGTAACAAAAATAATTAATAACATTTAATTATTTATAACAAAAACAATTAATACAATGTATTTTGACCTTTTGAGTAGAAAAAACTAAAAGTATTTTTCAGTTTAGAATACTTACAATTTACCAGAAAATAATACTAATAGATAAATTTAAGGCCAATAAAAATCGACCAACATGGAAATATATAGATATTATTTAACTTATGATGGAACTTGAGTTAAAAAAAGAAACGGTCAATTTAAAAGTTTTTGTATTATCAATAAATTAGAAATCATTTCACTTATAATTTTTAAAATGATTACTCAAAAGCCAACAATTTTATTAAGCCCAACAATTTTTATATATATATTTTTTTACAAACAATAATTCATTTGATCGATAATAACCCAAATTGTGAAAATGTGTTTTAGTACGAATTACCACAAAACTTATCAGCACTGTGTATTCAACTTTTAACCACTATATCATAAGTTATTTTTTTTTTCTATTATTGTACTCAATAATAAAATCAATATAAACTATTGATGCTTATTACTGTCCTTTGGTAAAATTATGATTTATGATAGTATATAGTGCTAAATGGCTGATAATTAATTAAAATGAAGGTGATTTCTACTGTACATCGATAAAATTTTTACAGTAATGAAAATAAAAATTAAATTTAAGTGAGGGTGGTGGTGACGTGGCAGAGCAAAGGAAACAGTTACATGGGAGTATATTTACAAAGAGCGCACAGAGTGCACGTTAGCGCACTTCACGGAGTGTGAAGGGATATACTGACCTCATGGCCGCACCCTAAGCCACCATCACTAGCAGCCGCAGCAGCAGCAGCAGCAGCAACTTCTTCTTCCGCCTCACCTAACCAACACTTGTTCTTCTCTTATGTCATCTTTTCTTTTCTTTTCACTCAAACTTTCTCTTCCTCTCTCTCCAATTAGGGTTTTTCCCATTCCCAATGCCTGCTAATAATTCTCTCTGTCAATTCCCAACCCGTTCGATCACTCACCGCTTCATTGTTCACTCTCGCGCTTCGATTCTGACCAAATCGGGAGCTGTTTTGTGCCATGCCGCCTAGTAGGAGAAAGGGCGGAAAAAAAGCGGCGGCGGCTGCCACCGCCTGCCGGCAGTTTAAGCTAGGCGATCTTGTGCTTGCCAAACTTAAGGGATTCACTCCTTGGCCTGCGAAGGTGAGTGCTGTTTATTTATTTTTAAGTAAATGCTTGAATTTTTGGATTGATTGATTGTGCTGTCGAGAAGAATAGAACACCCCCTTAGATTGCATGTTATACTGATTTTACTCTGCTGAAGTATGGTGTAGTGCAAAAGTGTTTGTCTGTTGTTAATCGATTTCCTTCTGCTGAAGTATGATTTTTTTTTTTTCAAGTTTATATTGAATTTTATTCATAGTTTTTGCCTTTTTGGGTCTGACCTTGGTTATCTGGTTTGCCTTAGCTTAATTATAGTGCAGTGCTAAGTGTTTGCCTGGTATTTTTTGTTTCTGAAGCGTATATTGAATTTTAATAGAAGTTATGGGGTCTGACCTTGATTATCTGGTTTGCCTTAGCTTAAGCTTGTAGTTGTACTATCGAGTTTTGATATTACATGGATATTGGCTTAATCAAATGATTGTCTTGTGGAGATATTTATTGAAGGATTGAATTTGAGGCCTAGAGGCTCCCCGTTCCCAGAATTTGATTAGGAACAGCTATTGAGAAGGTGATAGACTAGGGACCATAAGTTATACAATTCAGAGCTGTGTTTTACTTTTTGCTATGGTCCTCTATAGCTTATATGTATGTTATGGACAGTTGGACACTTTTTTCCCCCAGTTTTCTTTTGTGTGTTTGAAGATTTTGTTTTCTGATTAAGTTGTTTTTTTTTTCTTGGGGCAGGTGAGTGAGCCGCAGAAGTGGGGTTACTCTGCTGATCGGAAGAAAGTATTTGTTTGCTTCTTTGGAACCCAACAAATGTATGTATTCCAGTTTATGTCTCATTTGATTGAGTTGCTATTAGTATGCATATAGTGTTCTTGTTTGATAAGGAATTGAGTGGACATGATAAAATTTCAAACAAATAAAATTTCAAAACCTAGTTGTTTGAAATGATATAGTAGATATCTAATGTTGTTAATACCACGTTTTTTGACCTATGGATATTGTAAGATTTAGTTGTGGTATTCTTGTTCATATGTCACTGATTTGGTGCGTGCCGGTAAGCTATTAGAGATTGTGGTATTAGTAAGTAATTTTCCTTCTATACTTTTGTTTTTTCTATTACACTTTGATAAGCATGTATAGATATTAAAATTAAAACATTCATATCAGGGTAGCTTTCCTTTTGTGTGCATGGTTGGATTATTGAAAGTTAATTGTCTTGTGATGATAATGGTTATTGATGACATGCTTGTATTTTTCAGTTAGCTTGTCCTTTATGGCATGTATATATTATGGTTGTAACCATATTTAAAAGATTGTGTTCTGTGATAAATTTTCTCTGAAGTTTGAGTAGATGATAGTAGTTATGAGTTTTGTGCATATATGACTTTTCACCTTTAGGGTGTGGTTCTTGTGAGAAATTGGGAATGAGACCATACATGTGTGACTATTGTAGTAGGTTTATTTTACCTTTTTAGTTCTTATGAGACCATAGATGGTGGCTTGTGGCATATTACAGTGAAGTGAATTGTGTTGCAAACACACTTGTGTTAGGCCCATATTCTGCATACTTGATTTTGTATAATGTTGATAATAATACTTTTGTATGTGTGTGGTTACCAAAATAAGTGTGCTTGGTTTATATTATAAAAAATTTAAAGGTCTTTCTATAAAATATACACCAAAAGTGATTTTCTACTAGAGAAGCAACAAAATGTTGCCTGTCAATAATGCACCCAAAATCATCTTGGTATGACCTGACATGATTCATATGCCAAATTTGCTAAATATGTTGGCATTGATTTCAAGGCACATTTGATGCTCAAACCTTTCTAATTCAAATATGGAATCAAACATGAGCATGGACTGTTTATGTGCTCGTTGCATCCCACTTATAAGTACAATTCTAAGTTGGTGATCTTTCAACTGGCTCAGTTTGATCCATGCTCTCTCTCATGAAGCATGAGTATATACTGTGAAAAAATTAACTGAAAATATTCACTTGTTATTTCTATTTGGGATATTGACTATAATATTCCACCTTGTCACTAGAGATTCATGTAATAACTTTGTCTTCTATCTCGTTGTTGTCATTATCATTATTTTCCTAGATGTACTTGATTCTTGGAGTCAGCATCAAAATTTGCTAAATAACCTTGAAGCTCACTTTATTTTCATTGTGTGGGACATTGTAGGGAAAAATTATATATGTGGATTATAGTACAGGCAAATATTATCCTTGTGTAATTCTCGTTGCATGAAGCTTAGAACACTATCCAAATAAATGTAGTTTCATTCAGAATTTTGCAAATAAGATTTTAAAACATAACACTAATTTTCTCTGAATCAATTCTTGCAAAAGTGACTCTTCAAAATCTGAAATTTCAAAATGTAGCCTAATGAATGCTGTCAATATCCTGTGAAAAGTCTATATAAAAATGTGATAGTAATATATATGATGTCAGTTTGTATGACTTATAATTAGAGAGTACTGCTTCTAGCAATTTATTGGATAGACATGTTTTATACACTGGACCACAAGGTAGGCTAATATAAGCACGTGTAAAATATAATATTTAACAAAAATATTGTGATATTGTCATGTTGATATATCTCCATTGTTGTGTGGTAGTTTCACTTCTGCTACAGTGCTAGTTCATAAAGTAGGCTTTAAGTTTTATCTTGTGTTGAGATCCTCGTAACCTATTGTGTTGTGTATTTTTTAACATAGAATTATTAATGTTATTTGGGATTGCTAGTGCTCTTTTAATTGTTCTAACTTTTAAATATTAAATAAGATTTAAATGATAAAGGCTCTGGCATAATTTTTCTATATTTGATTAGGGGCAAACTGCCTGTATATATACAGGATGTACAACATTCTCCCATAATTAAGGAGAACTGGTAACTACAACTATGGTGTCAGATTTCTACTTAATGATATTGACAAATATGAATAAGGAAAAAATGTACAAATAATGACTAAGGAAACAAATGAAGACAATATCTCTTCGAATCAGAGAAGATTTTGTAACGCTCCCCTTTAAGCTGGTGAGCGAATATTCTTCAATCCCAGCTTGTTAATTATCTCCTGAAACATCTAAGTTGAGAGGCCTTTTAGTAATTACATCTGCTATTTGATCTTCCGATCAAATATATAGGAGATCAATTGTGCCATCTACTATTCTTTTGTAAAATGCTTATCAAATATCAACCTCCACATGCTCTGTCCAATCATGCCGAACCGGATTATGTGCAATGCTGATTGTTGACTTGTTGTCACAATACTACATTTAACTCTCGATTCCCATGTAACTGCAATAACTCGCAAATATCTAGATCCATAGTTCTGAACTCTGCTTCTTCACTTGATCATGCTATCACTTCTTGTTTCTTCTCCATGTTGCCAAATTACTCCAATGAAGGTAAGTACCCTGTGTAGAATGTTGGTTAACTAGAGATCTTCCATAGTTAGCAGTGTACAGATACTGCATAATTCTTTGGACTGCTTGTTTATGAGTTATGTTCCTTCTAGGATCATACCTGACAGTTTGAGTGTCTCCCTTGATTTTGAGTGTATCTTTTTTCCACAACCCTTGCCTTATAGCATTCCTATACCTATCTGACCTGCCTTCATATATGCTTCGAGGCTTCTTGTACAATCTGTAAACTATAATGTGTGCTCAAGGTTAGCAAGAAGGAATTGCATCTGTCTAAAATATTGTGTTAAGGTACATAATGGGATATGGAGTGTTTGGTGCAACTTCTTTTTCCTTTTCTTACAGGAATGGGTAGATCAAGTTTAGAGTTTTGCTCCATAGGTAAAGAGAATTTCTCCTTGCCTGAAGTAAAGGTTTCAACAAAAAAGAGGATTAGATTTGTGTTCCATAACTGATGATTCTCTATGAGCTTCAGTAGGAGTCGGATCCAATGATTGAGCATGCTGTTGATTAGGGCTGAACTTTTCTCTCCAGTTCACTATGAATGGTTCTTTGGGCTTTGGGACATGCTCTATTTTTCTGAATATGTAGGAAAGGGCTCAGTTAGTTTGGGTGAATAGTTGTTTGAGAAGCAGATGGAAGATTGATTGGAGAGTGGATGGTTAAGAGTAAAGTGAATTGTAAATAACTACAATTGTTTAACATCACGGAATTTCACCCCTTGACGATTGTGGGAGAGATTACAATATGTAACATCCATAGAAACAACAAATTTTGTGATTGGAGGACGGATACACATACCCCTGATGGACATTCAAGTATACTAAAAATGCACACTTGAGAGATAAGGATCAAATTTGCTGCCACAGTGCTGTTTATGAACAAAAGCAAGACAGTAAAAAAAACTCGGAGTATGACTTAGAAGAGCATATAAAGGGCTTTTGTTTGAAAGAGATTTGGAAGTTAGGCATTTAATGAGAGATGCAGCAGTGAGGATAGCTTCACCCGAAGTTAATTTAGCACAATCATCAATAAACAACATGAACCATTCTGCTCCTTTAACATTTGAAATTTCAGAAGATTCCCAAACATCTGTATGCATCAAAGAAAACAGTGTTCTTGAAATTTTGTTGACAACAGGAAACATGTACTCTAGGATGCTTTGCAACCTCACAAGATACAATGCAAAGTGTTAAAGTCAACATTCTCAAAGAAAGCAGGAAACATAGCTTTCTTCAAAAAGAAAGCTGTATGACTAAGGCTACAATGCTATAGCCACTCTTAATTGGCACTAACTGTTGAGATTTTCTAGGCAGAACACAAAAGGGACAAGTGAGAACTCTAGACATAATTTTTGGGATGGACAATACTTACCCTCTCAACATATTGTAGGGCATTCTGTTCTTAGCATTTCCAATCATTGTCACCGACCTGGCAATCTTCCCTGAAATCCACAACTAAAAATAACAAAGCAGTCAAGGCTTTTGATGAGTGGGTAAATAAAGAGAAGATTGTTGGAACATAAATGACCTTTTTTAATGAAAGTGTTGGCGAGAGATCATTATTTTCTTTCCCCTTAACCATAATGGACTTTCCATCACAGCAAAGATGGACTAATTATTAGAACCAGGCTTGTAGGTTTTAAAAATTTGTGAGAAGTGGGTCACATGGCCATTTACAGCCGGACTGTGGCAGTAGTGGAGGCCTTGGGTTTAGGAAAAAGGAAGGACATTTGCACCAGAGCTCCTGTAAAGGCTCTGATGAGATGTGTGATAATGGTTAATTTTTCCATATTTGATTAGAGGCACTCTCCTATTATTAAGAGAGTTGATAAGTACAATTAAGGTGACAGATTTCTACATACATGATGATAGATGACAAATTCAAATAAGGAAAGAATATACAGAGTTGCAGATAATAATTAGCGAATAAATGCAGACAATATCTCGGTTTTATAAGAGGGCAAGCCCTGGCATAGTGGTCAAGTTGTGCCTTGGTGACTAGTCATGGGTTTGAATATGGAAACAGCTTCTTTGCATATGCAAGGGTAGGGCAGCGTACAATGACGCTCCTCCATACCTTTGCATAGCGAGGAGCCTTTGGGCATCAGGGTACATTAGTTTTAATATCTCAATATTATACAAGAAAAGATATACCAACAAGATTGGCAGTGGGGCAGAGCAGCCCCTGTTTGCTTCAGGGGCTGTCATAGCAAAGTGATTTAGTGTAACAGTTGGGACGGAAAAAAATAGCGGGCTATACAGTAGCTGTAGTGGTGCTATTTGTTGATTCCAATAAAGCCCTTTGAACAGAGACATCGGGGTTTTTTTGAGATTCCAATTTTCAAAAAAGAAATCTAGTGTAATATAGTGAAAATAAAGACTTGGATTTAGAAGATGGTGATCAATAGTTGATGGTTCCTATGTATGAAACTTAAATTTAACTTTTGTTGCTATTTACTTGTATGTTTTGTTTAAGACGCCTGTGACTTTATATTCTTAATTATGAATGTCATTAATTTTGAGTAATTTTTATCATTTGAGAATTTATTTGTATGTAGTATACATGGTATAAACTATATAACAAAATTCAAAATAGTGGCCATCCTGCTATCTGCTATCTCACTGTAGCATTTTTGGGGCTGGCCAATACATGCTGCTATTCAGGATTTTAAACATTGGATAAAACAAGGTGTGGGGCTAGTTAATATTTATTAAATCCTACATTCATATTAGGGGAGGAAGTGCTTAACACCAACTTGAAGGGGGAAGGATAATAAATTAGGTGCTGAAATTTTAATTTCTATTTCTTAACTGATGATTTCATTGAATGAATGTGCATGGTTTGAATGAGTTTTATTAAGCTAACTCTAAGACTTTTCATAACTGTGCAGCAATGTGGAATTTCTCTCTTAACATTTTATTTATTTCCCCATGTACAAGCCTTTATTGTTTTCAGCTTGCAAGTTGGCTTAGTTTGAAATGCGATTTGGTTTTGCAGAGCTTTCTGCAATCCTGCCGATGTTGAAGCATTTACTGAAGAGAAGAAACAATCACTTGCTAAACGTTCAGGAAAGGGAGGTGAATTTGCTCGTGCAGTAAAGGAGATTATTGAAAATTATGAAAATTTGAGGACAGACAATCAAGATGGTGACACTAGCTCTGGTGGTGAAGTTGCTATTGCAAATGTGTCATATCCACTTGATCCATCTACCAACATAGGGTTAAAGGATCAGATGGATGCTCCTTTGACAATTAATTCACAAATCAAATCTTCAAATTGTGTGATTGATAGACCTAAGGATGCTGTTGCATTGAGGGATGAATCTTATAATATAGAGGCATCATCGGAGGAAGCTACTGATAATGCTATTGTGACTGCAACCCTAAAATCACCTTTTCCAATAACTATGAGAAATGCACCAGTTCGAAGGTCTAGAAGCACATTACAGGTCCAAAACTTTGTTGTACCTTGTAGTGATGGTGAAACTAATGGTGGCAATAGTGATAGCAACATATCAGCTGATGCAACTCAGAATACTTCTATAAGTAAACAACACATCAGGAAATCACCTGACCTTTTAGGTTGTGATGATACTGATTCACCTGCATTTGCCCCAAATGTTAGCATGGAGGACAATGTTTCTGAAATTATTACAATCAATTCTGATTCCTTTACTTTAAATGAGGGAAATACAATAGATTCTAATTTACATCTTGAACAGTCTAAGCCTATTGAGTGCCCTGAAGGTGAAGATGCTTTAAACAAATGTCTTGATCTAGAAATAAAGGCTGTAATCAACAAGAAGAAAAGAAAACTAAACCGAAAGAAGGAAACTAAAGATGTTGGTTCTCAGAATGCCAGCCAAAGTTTGCAGAATATGGGTGGGAATTTTAAAGAAAAATGCCCTGATCAAGATGGAGATGAACACTTGCCCCTGGTGAAACGAGCCAGAGTGAGAATGGGTACATCATCCACAGAGGCAGAACTCAATAGCATTGCACAAGTTCAGGTGACAAGTGGTGAGGAAGATATTACTGATTCACCACATCAAGTAATCACATCCTCAAATTGTGAAAATGGTAACCTTGCTGAAGGAGGATCATCAGTGTTGAATGGTGCTTTGGTTAATGTTTCTCCTTCTAACTTAATAGCTCCTTGTTCTGAAAATGCATCTCAGATTTGTAAAATTAAGAAAGACCAAATGTTTGGCTGCTTTGTGGATGATGAAGCTGCTTTACCTCCATCTAAACGCATCCATCGTGCTTTAGAAGCAATGTCTGCCAATGCTGCTGAAGGTCAAGCTTGCATGGAATCATCATCCTCTATAATGACATCAAGTGGTAGATGCTGTATATCTACCATTAAGAGATGTCCTTGTATGGCAGTTAATAATGAAGGAGGTAATGATTTAGAACTGCACGGGTTGGATTCTTGTGGCATAGATTCTTCCCATATTAGTGTATGTAGTTTCTCAATTCGTTCAAATACAATTATTTCCATAGAGAATGAGTCATCTACAGAAGTGGATAAGCATTTGGCTAAGTCCCAACATGAAACTGGGAAGGATGTCATCCCAGGTGCTAGACAGCAAGGTGGCGAAGATCTTAGTGATTCTATTGTTTGCCATCCTGCCAAAATGGATTCACAAATTCAGCCAAATGGAAAAATTTCTCCTAATTTTGATGTGAAATGTTGCCAAGTTGGAAGCAATCAGGATTCACCAGGTCCATCATTGTTACCAAATGATGATGACAATGTCAGACCTTTGAACCATTCAGATGCATCTGATACATTAGAGCATGGTGGAATAAGTCTTGATCCAGTGGCAGGTGCTAGTGAAAGTGATAAATTGATACCTCAAAATAGTATTAATGTGCTACAGAATGTGGTGGTTGCATGTGAGGATATGATGAAGCCAGCAATTGGTGACATCAGCAAAATTAATGACATGTAAGCTTCTTTTTTAGCTTCTACAATTACTAGATTCTGACCGCTCATATCCTTGGGGAGAAAAAGAAAGATTATGAGAAGATAAAACATTTTTACTGCCTATTTAATTATTTGTGAAATTTTACTGTTATTTTATTTCTTTAAAGAAAAAGGCTTTTATGGAGAAGCTAGAAATTTTAGCTTATGAGTAAAGCACTAGACAAGCTGTTCTCAGCCAATTCTGAAATCAAGGAGTTTCACCAAATTGCTCATCCAAATCTGCAGGATGTTATAGCCTTCACATAATTCATGTTTTTCGTTCTCTGTTATGCTTAATATTGTTCACTATGAAATTTGACTGGATGAACTTGTGCATTCCTAGTTTAGATCATACTTGTGCAAGTAGTTGTGTTTTGTGACCTAAACTCTTATAGGTACTGCTGCTGATTAAGGAAAACAGAAATAAGGTAAACACCTCCTTACAGCTCTGAAACTTAAGAACATGAATAGAGCTAGACCTCCTTACACAGGAAAAACAGAAAAGAAACAGAAAAGAGATAGTTCTCTCACAGAAAGAATTATGAGTCCTCAGGTATATCCAGTATGATCCAAATGATTTTCATGCCTGATGTCTCCCTGTATCCTCCCCTTTCCTCATCATTTACCACATGTCCTGAATGTTGTTCCACCTTCCCCTCTCCATTTGTTTGTTGCCACCTATCCAGGTTGTTCTTTTATCCATTTCTACCAACTGTGCCCTCTTGGGTAAATCTGTCATGCCTTCTGCTATACACATGTTTTATATGTTTATTGAATCTATCAAATTCAGTAACTGGGGGCCAGTTTGGTGGAGTTGTATATGAGAAACATATTTTAATAAATCTGTTAAAGGTAATGAAAAATGAAAAAGAGAACAATTATATAATGAAAGTAATGTATGCTGCATTTCTTTGAATTAACTAAAGGTCATGCTATATTTTCAGGCAAGAGGTTGTGAAAGAAGTAAAATTTAAAGGACAAGAAGAGGATATGAATTCTGTTTCAATATCTAATGATTATTCAGGTGAAAAGGGTAATTTGGGCATTCTGTCTAGCCCATTCTTGACTGATGGGAGAGTTTACCTTCCACTAGGTTCACCCCCAAATACAACATCAGTTTGCAATATTTCTACATCAGACAGTAGTAATATCCTTCAGAATGGAAGTTGTAGCCCTGATGTACACCAGAAGAACACTTTAACTGGTCCTATTGATGGATGGAAAGATGGGATTGTGGCAAATGAACGATTGAGATCTGTGGGTAAGTCAACTGAAGCAGGAGATGCGGCATTGTTGTACTTTGAAGCAATGCTTGGGACATTGACAAGGACAAAGGAAAGTATTGGTCGAGCAACGCGCATAGCTATTGACTGTGCAAAGTTTGGCATAGCAACTAAGGTAATGCAATGGTATTTTTAAATTTTTATTTTCTTCGCCATGTCTATAGGAAATGTACGATCATGAATTGTGAATGCTTTTTCATTAGATTAGTTTTACTTATGACATGATGAATGGCTCTTTTTAGTGTTTTATGGACCAGTAGGATTTTTTGTGCAATAAAATAAGGGAATCATGTTGTGCTAACTTCTGTAGTCAAGGGAACCCTCTAGGGTCAGCCTAGTGGTGGGGGTTTGGGTAGCTTGCAATTTGCATGTGGTTCTAGGTTCAAACCTCATTGCTGTGGTTCTGTGATTGTACAACAGAAATAAAAAAGCTTTCATAGTCAAGGGAGATATCCAATTTATGCTTTTTGAGACCTCAAAGTTTTACCTTTCAAGCCTGTTAGCTTTCTTTATTTTGACCAAATTTAAATTGATCCATGATCTCTTGGTGCATGGGTACCTTATCTACTTGATTGTGTTATGCTATTAACTGCACGGTGAGTTCGAGCAATCTAAATTTACCAGGTGCATTATAATTATGACCTTTTGGATACTTTTATCTTGTGTCTTGGGTTGGTAGAGTTTGAATTTCTTTAGGAGGGAACATTTGGTTTTGTCATGACCAACAATTTGGAGTCATGTTCATTAGGCCTGCTTGGATCTTGAAGTTTGTCTTGTGCCTGTTGTGGAATCATTAACCAGAATACCTTTATTTTTCCCTAAATTATTAAAAAAGAAATTGCTTGTTTTGAGATTAATTGTTCATTTCTTTGGGCCAGTCTTTTAAATTATTTGCTTATTGAATTTTTTCTTTTGGGCATCATTCACTCACTTTTGGCATCCCAGGCTCATAGAGGAACTTAATTTAATTTGTTTGTCTGAGTATAACTAAGTTTGCATCTTTTGATTTAACTCTTGTGCACCTTGATGGGAATTAAAACAATATAATTTGTTTTATGGTTATTTCTTATTGAAAATCATTGTACATTCCCTATAAAAGCTGACCATGTCTTTTCTTAATGATATGCATTTTTGGGGGGGTTGGGTTGTGGGGGTGTATTCTAGGTGGTGGAAATTCTTGTCCACAAACTGGAGATTGAGTCAAGCCTGCATCGGAGGGTGGATCTGTTTTTTCTTGTTGATTCTATTGCTCAATGTTCTCGAGGATTGAAAGGTAATTGTTTATCACTTGATGATTTTTAAATAAGCAAAAACAGAATATGTGCATATGTTGTGAACATATCAGAATCTATTCATTTAGTATCTGTTGATGTTGAAAATATAACTGATTTTCCAGGAGACATTGGTGGAGTATATCCATCTGCTATGAAAGCAGTCCTGCCACGCCTCTTGTCTGCTGCTGCTCCTCCTGGAAATGCTGCAAAAGAAAATCGTAGGCAGTGTCTTAAGGCAAGTAAATGAAATTTCCTGTTTACTGAAGTTAAAACATATATGCTCTTAAGTCTAGTCTTATATATTTTTTTTGGGTGATTGTTATTGTTAAGCTTTCCTCCCAATTATGTAGGTATTAAGGCTGTGGTTGGAGAGAAAAATCCTTCCTGAACCCATTATTCGGCATCATATGCGGGAACTAGATTCATATAGCAGTTCAGCTTCTGCAGGTGTCTACTCACGCCGATCATTAAGAAGAGAGAGGCCTTTTGATGACCCTGTTAGAGACATGGAGGGCATGCTTGATGAATATGGAAGGTATGAATTTGTTGGAAGAAAATATTGGCTTTATGATTTGCTCGTACCTCTGCAAATGTGTTTACTCAAGTTGCAACTGGTCTTGCAGCAACTCAAGTTTTCAGCTACCTGGATTTTGCATGCCCCGAATGCTTGAAGATGGAGGCAGTGATTCTGATGGAGGGAAATTTGTGGCTGTCACACCTGAGCATGATTCTGAAACATATGTAGTGCAAGAATTGGCTAATGCAATTGAAAAACGCAGACATGTGTTGGAAGATGTTGATGGTGAGCTTGAAATGGAAGATGTGGCTCCCTCTGTTGATGTTGAATTGAATTCGATTTGTAATATTGATAGAGAAATTGCCGGAGAGTTTGAGAAGAATCTTCCCGTGTCCTTTGCTCCTCCTTTACCACAGGATCTGCCACCTTCTTCCCCACCACCACCACCATTCCCTCCACCACCGCCACCTCCTCCTCCTCCTCCATCTCTACCTCTACCTACCCACCCACCTCCTTCATTGCACCACATGTTAGCTACCTCTGATCAGCAGCACGGTGCAGTTGATTCAAAAGGTTTTGAAGATTCACTGGTATGTTTCACAACTTTTGCTTGGGATTTTTACACTCAATGGAACGAGTTGCAGCATGTGAAAGCTCATGTTATAAACCTTTTCCTTTCTATTTGGGCTTTGGTTCATTTTTGCAGACTGTGAAACCCAATGCACTCCATCCTATGGCCCAGCCATTTGCTGCACTAACAAATAGTCAACCTATCAGTGATGCAGTGCAGTATACAGTCCATGAATGTAGAGACATGCCAATGCAGATGCCGAAGTCTACTTGCTCTTTCAACTCTTTCCCTGCACAACCAATTGACAATTCCAGGAATACTGATGGTGTTACTATGCATAATAAAGGTTACTCGATACCACCACCTCACCATGTGCCATCCAATCAGTTTTCTTTTGTTCACGGAGAACATCGTATGAAGTCTCAAAGGGAGGTTCCGCCACCTCCTTCCTATTCCAATGGGCACCACTTTGTGCCAAGCATGACGAGAGAGTATGGTTATGACAATCATGAGAGATTAAAACCTTCTTCATATGATTACCAAGAGAGATGGAATGTTCCTCCTCCTTATTCTGGTAAGACTGATAACTGATGATGCTTTTGAATTGTAATATTTGAGGGGAAGGGTGGACGGCCATGCCATGGTTTGCTTTGGTTGTGCATGTATTAATTATTATCTTCCTTTGGATTTCTGCTTTCAGGTCCTCGGTATCATGACATAGGTGTACCTCCTCCTTATGGTTGTTATCCAAGTGAATCAGCTACTTTTTCAGGTCATGGATGGAGATTTCCTCCCCCGACAATGAATTACAGGGACTCCTTGCCTTTTAGACCACACTTTCAAGATGCAATTCCAGTAGCAAACCGAGGTATATACCCCTGTTAGACAGATTTTCATCAATCATGAAAAATTCTTTATTTTTTGATTTAACTTTTCTTTGAATTCTGGAATATTACTTGAACATATTGAATTGAGGTTTAAGACAATTACGTTTCAGGCCCAAGCTTTTGGCAGCCAAGGTGAACTGAAATTACCAAAAAATGAAGGCTGCCATACTTCTTTCTATCCGCAGGCCTATTTGGTTATTCTTGACCAATTAGTATCATTGTTACTTATAGTTCACTCATTGAATGTTAGATACAACCCACTTTTTGTCGTGGGCCCCGCCTTTGTTTAGAAGAGGTGGTTTTTATTCCATCTTTCTGTACATGCAAGAAAAAATCATTAGAGTTTCGCAGAATCTGCACAGGATATGGTCATAATCTGCTAGATTTGTATATATACAATATATATTGCAGCCTCTTCTGCAGAATGCAGAGCAGGAAGAGTCATTGTAGAGTCGTTGGAGAGCTGTAACTTATCTCTAGGCTGTCAACGTATCAAATTCTTTTGTTGCAGATTATATAATTTATTTCATGGAAGCCCTTACAGATGTTAGATCAAAATACAAAAAATTTTCAGGGGCCGTTTCTTAAAATAGTTTTCGTAATATAGATAAAACTCCCCTCGGTAACTAAGCCGAGTTAGTTGTATTCTCTCCTTTAAGTGTTCGCCTTTGTTTGTTTATTTATTTTTCATAAATGCCTTTTTTTTTTTTTTTTTTCATTTACATCGTGATTACTTGCAGACTGTAATTTGATGGCTGACAATAAAACCTTGCCTACATAAAAATTTATGGGGGCATTTGTTGCCACTACATGGTAGGTTGATTTAGAATTTATTGAGGTAGTTGGTACGTCCAACCACGCATGTGTTCCGTCTTATGAAGAGCATGACTTTATCACTTGTCAGCATTACAAAGCTTTCTTAGAAAATTTATTTTTGAAGTGAAGAAATAAAATATATTTGTTTTTAAATTTTAATAAAATAAATACATAATATATTTTGAATTGAACTTTAAAGTATATACGAAAGGATAACCTTCTGTGTCACTTGAGGGCTCATTGTTATTTTACGGGATAACTTATATTTCTTAAGCGCAATTTGTTTGGGTAATGAGAGATTTTTGTTAAGAAAATTGAGAGAAGAGAAAATGAGTAAAAAATAGAGATATTTAAGTTGTATATATTTAAAGAAGTAAGAAAGAAGAGAGAAAAAAAAAGTGTTTTAAAGACATTTATGTTTCAATGACATTTTCACGGTACACAATAAAAAGGATGAATGTGTTCTTTTAAACTTTTTTAATGGTCTCAATTTTTTCTCTCTTCTTTCTCAAAAGTCTCGGCATATGTGAGAGGATTTTCTTTCTTTTTTTTTTTTTAAAAAAATGGGTCTACTTATTCTCTTTTTTCTCCTTCTCATTTTTTTTCTTTTTTAAACTATTGAAAATTTCATTCAATATCGCAGTTGTCTCTCTCCTATTTTTCTCTCCCTAAAATCATACGAAACAAAGAGGTAGGTGACTGATTGTCATTTATGTTAGCTGTTCACCAAGTTTCGACTAATGTTGGCGTAAATAAAAAGATACATTACATATCATATATAAATAATTAAATTGTAAGACAAAGGAGAAACATATAAATGACTAAACAGTATAAAACCACGATTATGGTTTTTCGGAGGTAGTGACCAACAAAATATTTTTATATTCGTTTTTTTTTAAGGATATAAACTGTAAGTATTTATTTTAATGATTAGATTCTTAAAAGCATCTTTCAAAAATCATGAAAATGATTTAACTGTTGTATAATGGTCGTGGATGTAACTTCTTCAGTAGAATCTGTCTGCATGTTTTTTTGTCTAAGATTCTTGATTTTTAAAAGTCACTTTTACGTTCTAACAAATTTTATTTAGTGAATCCAAGCAAAAATACTACTTGTTTTCTTCATTTTAAATTTTTAACTCAATGTTAAAGGAATTGAACTCTTTATCACTAACAAGAAGTGTAATTATGACTAATCATAACTAAAATTAATAAAAGTGAGGAGGAAATCAATCATTCCCTCCTCTCCCAAGAGGGAAAAAAAGAACAGCATCACACTGAATTATTGTTAGAAATTATTCATTTTCTCGCTCTTCTTTACCAAGAATTACAAGGCCATGTGGTAATTTCAAGATGTAAGGAGCATATATAACGGGGGATGTTTATCTTCTGAAATATGATCGCGACGTGGAAAATCGGTTGCTTCTATAATTAAGTAACAGCTCTTCTTCAATAAAAAAAAAACAAAAAACGGGACTCCTATTATTTTTTATTCTTCTTTGCACATTTTTTTACAGAGTAGATGTAGAATGACAGAATCTGAGATGGCATCAGAGATGACTTAAGAAAACCCGTTACATTTAAAATAATTGGATATGCCCACCGTTGATTATTTTCATTGGTCGTAATCACCTTCAAAAAAAGGGTAAAAATAAACTAAAATATTGCTACTGTGGTTTTAAAATCTTGATTTTTGGCTAATCAATTAATAAAATGTTTAATATTGAGGAGACTTTGTCAACTTTAATCATGAAAAAACATGAAAGTTATCCACCTGCATTGCTGGACCACGCACTCATTGAATAAAATTTGAGAGGGAGAATGCTATAAAAATTGTTGAAGAGGCTGTTTGGTAAACCCGAAATATTAGCATAAACAGAGTGTAGAATCTAAATTAAGAAACCAAAGAGAGAGAAAGTTGTGAGAGTAGTGTTCACGTCTTTGAGAAATGGGTGCTTCACAATCAGTCTCAGAAAATTCCATCCATGAATTCACGGTCAAGGTATATACTTCGAATCTCAACAACAGAAAGTTCTTATTTTTTTATTATTTGATTTGATTTTGGAGATGATTAATTGATTATAGAAATCTTACTGGTACAGGATGCCAAGGGCAGAGACGTGAGCCTCGGCACCTACAAGGGGAAGGTTCTTCTTGTAGTTAACGTCGCTTCCAAATGGTATTTCCACACCCCATTTTTTCTAATCCAACTTTCTTCGTGTTTGCTATAAAAATTCAATCTTTCTTTCTCTTTATGCTTTTATTGCTCCTGGGTTAGCTGATGAACTTTGTCGGTGTAAATTGCAGTGGATTTACGAATTCCAATTACACCCAGTTAACCGAGCTTTACAGCAGATACAAAGACAGTGGTATGGGGTTTTTTGGGTTTACAGAGCACTTGTTGCATTTGCATGTTCTTGGATTCTAAATTTTTGACTTCTCGGTGACCAAATACTTTTGAATTTAGTTAGACTGAAGGGCCTAACAAGAAATTCTTAAATTTATCTCACTTGAGAATGTTTGTTGGTTGATCTCAGGTCTTGAGATACTGGCGTTTCCATGCAACCAATTTCTGAAGCAAGAGCCCGGGAGTAGCCAGGAAGCAGAGGAATTTGCCTGCACAAGATACAAGGCTGAGTATCCCATTTTTGGAAAGGTATGATGTTGGTTGTTTGTGTTAGTGTAGACTGTGGAGCATCTGGATCCTCTACTGATTGTTTTTCAGTCCTAGATATGTTTTAGTAGAAAGACAACAATAAATTGATTTGCTGGTCTGGTTGTTCTAATTATATTTTGTCATTAAAATGCTGATTGATTTAGTAGTTGTGTTAGTGACTTTTAAGATGAAAACAACTAAGAAGGAACATGACATACTGCTTGAGTCTAAACCATTCTGTTATTTTGCTAAACTCGTTGCGTCTAGGACCCTTTAAAAGTTAAAACTATGATCAAGTGTGGTGTTGGTCTAATAATTTTTATTATTACTCCTTCCCTAAAAAAAGACCCTTTCAACAATTCCATACCCTTCAAAAAAATTAATTAATTTAGTTAATGGCATTAAATTTATTAATAATTTGTAATGTTTTTTCAAAATTATCCTTGATTTTTTTAAAATTAATAATCTCTCTTTCTACTTAATTGTTTCTGTCTAATTGCTACTCATTTTCCTCTATCCTAATAAGAGAGGGAAAAAATTTATCTTGTTAATTTTCAGTATTTATTATTTTTTGGCTAAAAAATTTGTTAAATAATTTAAAGAAAAAAAAAATGTAACAGACAATTAAAAAAGGGTCTTATAAAAAAAGGATGGAGGGAGTATTTATTAGGCATAATGAGCATGACCAAAACATTGGCTAATGGATTAAAAAAGTACATGATAGAGAGGTGGCTAATATTAAAGAAGTGTATGATAGTTTTATTATACCTTTTTTATTGGTATTAACTTAGTAACAAAACATTGAGACACATAATGTGATGCCATGAGAAGTGATGACAGTGTTTCCTTGGGATGCCTTCCTATGAAAGTTGCAAGTGCTACTACTTTGAAGCTATAGATATTACACTTCTCACTTGCAACCAAGTAAGCTCTACATTGATCAAATTGGCATGAGAAGGGTAAAGGATTTAAAGAAAATAACTAAAACTTTATTAGATTAAACAAAATCTAAAATTATATCAATTAAACATTAAAATTTATATCAACTAAACATTACAAATTTATATCAACTACTTTATGTACTAGAGATAGATCAAAACTTTCTTAATGTTGGACAACTATTTGAGAAGGATTATTTTGTATCATTCAAAGACAAGAGGTGTGTAGCTAGTGATGCAAATGGTCAGGAAGTTTTTAGTGTTGAGATGAAAGACAAAAGTTTCTCCTTAAATTTGCAAAGTAAAGAGCAAATTGTTTTTCAAGCAAATATGAGTGATGCTGAATTATGACACAAAAGGTTAGGCCATTTTCATAAGAAAGGTATTGAGCTCCTGCAACAAAACAATCGTGCTTGTGGATTGTCATGTTTCGACTGTCATGATATATGCTGCAAAGGATGTTAGTTTGGCAAGCAAGTGAGGAAGCCATTTTTTGCTTTAACATGGAGAACTTCAAGCAAGTTGCAATTAATTCATACCGATGTTGTAGGACCTCACAAAGTACTTTCCTTGAATGGTAGCATGTACTATGTTTTATTTATTGATGATTTCACTAGAATGTGTTGGATTTTTTGCTTGAAAAGTAAGTCTGAGGTAGCTGATGAATTTTGAAAGTTTAAAGCCTTGGTTGAAGCACAAAGCAATTGTAAAAGTTAGATAATCAGGTCTGATAATGAAACTGAATATATGTCACATCAATTTCCAGCATTTTGTGAAGAGGCAGGCATAAAATATCAATTGACAACACCTTATACTCCACAACAAAATGGAGTGAATGAGAGGAAGAATAGAACAATCATGGAGATGACTAGTGTTTGATGCATGACAAAGATATGCCTAAGAAATTTTAGGCAGAGACTGCAAATATTATTGTGTTCTTGCTAAATAGGCTTCCAACAAGAGCACTGGAAAAAAAACACCATATGTGGCATGATATGGCTTTATACCCTCTCTACAAAACCTCAAAATTTTTGGCTATTTATGTTATATTCTGGTTCCTAGAGTTAAATGTGACAAACTTGACAAAAAACTCAACCTGGTGTGTTTATTGTGCCAAAATTTGAAAAAGTTGTTATAAGCAGGGATGTGACTTTCTTTGAGGATGAACACTGGGATTTGAACAAAAATTGTCAAAGTCAAGAACTGGATGCTGAAAAATTTTTGAAAGATAATATTGATGATCAACCTGTTAGAGAAACAAGATTGCTAGTTGATATTTATGAAAGGTGCAACATTGTTGTTCTAGAGCCTGAAAATTTTGCCGAAACTTACAAAGACTTGAAATGGATTGAGGCTATGAAGGAGGAGCTCAACATGATAGAAAAAAAATCACACATGGATATTAGTGGATAGGTCATTAAACAGGAATGTTATTGGAGTGAAATGAGTATTCAGAACCAAGTTGAATGCAGATGGCTCAATCAACAAGCATAAAATCCGTTTGGCGGTAAAGGGTTATGCACAGATTTATGGAGTTGATTTTTTAGAAACCTTGGCTCCAGTTGCAAGATTGGATACCATTAGATTGCTATTGGCATTAGTAGCCAAAATGGTTGGAGAGTTTTCCAACTATATGTCAAATCAGCTTTATTGAATGGTGTTCTATAGGAGGAGATTTATGTTGAGCAACTTGAAGGCTTTGTTCAACAAGGAGCAAAGAGTATAGTTTTTTTTTAAAAAAGGCTTTGTACAGGCTTAAGCTGGCACCAAGGATTTAGTATAGCAGGTTAAATGATTATCTTTTGAAGATAGGCTTGACCAAAAGTCTAAGTGAGCCTACATTGTATGTGAGAAAGGTTAGTTTTGAGTTAATCATTGTTTCCATTTATGTTGATGATATTCTGGTTTTGGGAAGCAATGTTAAACTTGATGATTTCAAAACTCAAATGCGCCAAGAGTTTGAAATGACTGATCTAGGACCAATGTCCTATTTTTTAGGAATGGAAGTGCATCAACAAGAAAATGGCATTTTCATATGCCAGAAAAAATATGCCAAAGAAATTCTCAAGAAGTTTCAAATGGAAGATTGCAAGGCTATTTCAACACCAATGAATAAAAAAGAAAGGCTCAGTAAAGAAGATGGCTATGAGAGAACTAATGAAGTCACCTATAGGAGTTTGATTGGATGTCTAATGTATCTAACAACAACACGACTATATATCTTGCATGCTATAAGTTTACTTTTTAGATTCTTACACTGTGCAAGTGAAACTCATTTTCAAGCAGCCAAAAGAGTGGCTAGGTACATCAAAGACACTATTGAATTTGGAGTGAAGTTTGAGAATAGTGTTGGTTTCAAGTTCTATGATTTTTCAAATAGTGATTGGGCAGGATTAGTGGATGATATGAAAAGTATAATAGGTTGTTGTTTTACTCTTGGATCTAGAATGTTTACATGGAGTTTTAAGAAACAAGAAGTGGTGACACAAAGCATAGTAGAAGCAGAATATGTTGCTGCAACTGTAGCAACAAATCATGCAATTTGGTTAAGAAAGTTGTTGGAGGATTTATACTTATTGAGAAAAAAACACACAAATCTTTGTTGACAATCAAGCTGCTATTTTTATCTCCAATAATCCAGTCTTTCATGGAAAAACTAAGCTCTTCAAGATTAGGTTCTACTTTCTTAGAGAAACACAAAAAGAAGGTGAAGTTCTACTTGAATATTGCAAGACTGAATAACAAACAACAGACATTCTCACAAAAGCTTTGCCTAAAGGCGGGTTTGAGTTTCTGCAAGAGGCTAGGAATTTGTAGCATCAAAGTCAAGAAGGAATGTTAAATTTATGACTTTGATTATGTTAGAAGTAGTCAATATTTGTTATGTTTATTGAGCTTAATAATAGATTAAACACTATGTTAGTGGGTTGTTAATATCTAGTGGCTTAATTAGTGAGATAGTGACTTAGTGAATGTATTGAGCAGTTAAAATTTGTCTATAAATATGTGCTTTGAATTCAATAAAGATGTACTTCACATTAGTTGTTCATCTCCTAAACAATATTTTTCTACAATCTTACTCTGGATTGTGATAAACTCTCTCCTTGATCCTTCAAATGTGTCTTCCTGGATTATCATCATTCTCAAAAAGGTTATTGTTGTTTCGCTCCTGATCTTAACAGGTGCTTTATCTCTTTTGATGTCTCCTTTTTTGAATTTGTCATACTTTGAGTCTAGCAACTTTGCTCCTGCCCATGGAGTCTTGTCTCTCCTAGTCCACTTGTTCATCTTCCTCTTTCCTCACCAAATGACTTCGGTCCAACTCGGGATGATCTTCCAACACCTTTGCAACCTCTTTAGGTGTATTAGCACAACCTTCGACCACTAGACGTTATGCCTCCTACACCGAATGATGAGATAGTAGAGCTCATGCCTAATTCTTCATCGGTTCTATCTCCTGCACCAGATTCGAATTTGACTAATGACTTTCATTGGCCTATTGATCTTCGAAAAGGTATACGTTCAACTCGTAACTCATCCTCACATTATACTAATCTTGGCTATCATCGTCTTTCTCTTACATATTATACTTTCTTATCTTTTTTGTCTTTTGTTTCTATTCCCAATATCTTAGTGAAACATTCTCACAGCTAGAGTGGAGACAAACAATGATTGACGAGATGTGTGCTCTTTAGAGCATTGGCACGTGGGAATTTATTCCTGTTCTTGCTGGCAAATTTGCTGTTAGGTATCGTTGATTATACACTCTTAAAGTTAGTCCTAACGGTATCGTTGATCAATATAAAGTTCATATGGTTGCAAAAAGGATACACACAGGTCTATGGACAAGATTACATTGACACTCTCTCTCTAGTTGCCAAGATGACTTTTGTTAGACTCCTCTTTTCGATAATTATCATTCGTCACTGGTTCCTTTTCCAACTTGATATTAAAAATGTCTTTCTTCATGGTGATCTTGATGAAGTTTACATGGAACAACCTCCTTGGTTTATTGCTTAGGGGGAGTCTTTTATTATGATATGTCGTCTTTGTAGGTCTTTTTATGGGCTTAAACAGTCACCTCGAGCTTGGTTTGGTTGCTTTTAGGATGTTGTGCAGCAATTTGGGATGACATGTAATGAAGGTTATCACTCTGCCTTCTATCGTCATTCCTCTAAAGGATGCATCTATCTTATTGTCTATGTAGATAACATTGTTATTTGAGGCAGTGATCAATATGACATTTCTAGTTTGTAGTATTTGACTTGTAAATTCTAGACTAAAAACCTTGGTAAACTTTGATATTTCCTAGGCATCGAAGTTGCTCAATCCAGGGATGAATTAGTTATTTCACAGAGGAAATATGCTCCTGACATCCTAGAAGAGATAACTTATTAAATGCAAAATCATTAGACACACCCATGGATTCGAGTGTCAAATTGGTACCTAATCAGGGAGAGTCCTTCTCAAATCCTAGAAGATACAGGAGGTTGTTTGGAAAGTTGAACTATCTAATTGTGACTCACCCGGACATTGCTTTTGTAGTAAGTGTGGTAAGTCAATTTTTGAACTTACCTTGCCAAGAGCATTGGGAAGCATTAACTTGGATCCTGAAATATATTAAGAATGCTCCTGGAAAAAGTTTCATTTATGAAGATAAGGGACATACCCGAATTATTGAATATTTAGATGTTGACTAGGCTAACTCACCTAGTGATAGACACTCCACTGACATCAAGCAAAAAACAAAATGTTGTGGTAAGATCAAGTGTCGAAGCAGAATATAGGGCCATGGCATTAGTGACATGTGAATTCATATAGTTGAAGCAGCTTCTCAAAGAACTCAAATTTGAAGGAGACTCACAAATGACTATCATATGTGACAATCAAACAACTTTACATATTGCTTTTTATCCTGCCTTTCATGAAAGAACCAAATTCATTGAGGTTGACTGTCATTTTATAAGAGAGAAGCTTGAGTCTGGAGACATTACTACAAGCTTCGTTAATTCTAGTGATCAGTTTGCAAACATCTTCATTAAGTCTCTTAAGGCGCCAAAGATTAGTCACATTTGTAGTAAGTTGGGCACATTTGATCTGTATACTTCAGTTTGAGGGGGAGTGTTGAAAATAAGAAAATAAAGTATCATATAATTTAGGAAATAAAGTATTTAGGCATATTATCTTTGATTTATAGGAAACTATATCTCCTATAAATTTATTGTAATCAATTTTTTTTTGTCTATATAAACACTCATCCGTGTTATGTTGTGAAGTCCAATTGCTAAGCAAATTTGGACTGCTGCTGGGCAATGAGAGCCTGAATGGGGCATAGAGAATCACCAGTGGCAATTATATCAACAACATAAGAAAGGATAAAAATGCAGTTAGGTCCTTGATGTGACATGAATAATGAAGGATCACACTTGCTTGCCTTGAAGCCAAAGGCAAGAAGTTTTGTGGTTAGCCTTTCAAACCAAGTCCTTGGGGCTTGTTTTAGGCTGTAGAGGGCTTTATGGAGTCTGCATATGAAAGATTTATCAGCAGCTTTGGATTGGTTTCCAACCATGTGGGACAGGTCTAGAGTCAAATTTTTTTCAATTAAAAGGCAAGACTACACGAAAAAGCTTTGGGATTGCGCTCTGTTTGCAGTCCCTTGGTGTATATGGCTGGAAAGAAATGCTAGAATTTTCTCTAGTTGACAGTCTTCTTTTAAGCTCATTTGGGATTGAGTATTTTCTAGCTTCCTTGTACTTTTCTGCTAATGGTCTTGTCAGGGGAGTATCGTTGTTGGATCTTTAGAGAGATTGACATGTTTTGTTGTATGATTTGTGATTTATCTTTCCCTTGAGGATCTCTTATCCTCCAATTTATTGTCTTGCTCTTAACAAATTTTTTGTTTATTGAAAAAAAAAGAGTCAATTGTATGTCTTCTCAAATGAGCAAACATAAAATGTATTGGTGAAGGAAAAAAAGATAGAAAAATTTGTTCTTGTGGTGGCATCTACTAGTCTTTGAAAGTAATTAAGAGATGCCAAATGGAAAGCATGTTGGCAGTGCGGTTATGTTTACAAATGATGAGTAATACTCTTTAGAGTCTAGATTGAGCTGTTTATTCTTGACTGATTATTCAGGCAATTATGCTTCTCTTTGCTATATTACTACATACGGGTGTACTGTCCATTATATAGCATTTGGTTGCTAACCATATATGTTAAATTCCATTTTATTTGCAGGTACGTGTCAATGGACCTGATGCAGCACCCGTTTACAAATTCCTTAAAGCAAGTAAATCAGGATTTTTAGGTTGTAGGATAAAGTGGAATTTCACCAAGTTTTTGGTTGACAAGGAAGGGCGTGTCCTTCAGCGTTATGCTCCAACCACCTCACCGTTGTCCATTGAAGTACTATCTCTCTCTATTTCTTATCATGGAGTGCTTATGTAAGATTATGCTCATTCCATTTAGATTTTGACGTCTCAGTCAAGGCTATGATGTCTAAGATATGAATGGAGTGAGGCAATCTCACATGGTGCTGTGAGGATATGCAATAATTTCTTGTGTGAATGTGTGTGCCTGTGTGGCTGTTGCTATGTAACTAGAGGCTTGGTGTGCAAGTGTGAAAAATGCTGATATGTGCTGCTCTTGAAACTTGAGATTACTCTCTCATATGTTGTTTCCTCGTTGCCTTTACAGAATGACATCAAGACAGCCTTGGGGGAGGCTTGAAAGACTCTACAATCACTTCAAATTGGTGCTCTTGTTGAAGATGATTGAAACATAAGGAATGTATATTTGTAGATGTTTCTTCTAGTGATTATTTTTTATATATTTCATGTCTAGGTTTTTTTGTGTTTGCTGTATTAGAATTCTGTTTTGTTTGTGATATAAATCGTTATCTAAAAATTAATTAATGGATATTGGTTTGAATAGTTTGTTAGAAGTGTGTGTTTTCATGTATCGCATACTAAATGCATTTAATGTTCAGGGACTCGTGTATTAGTGTCTAGGAAGTTGCATGACTACTAATGTACTGCATTTAATAAAATGTTTTTCATTCTGTAAATTCTTTCAAAAATATTTGTTTTCTCTCTCTTTATATCTCCCCCTCTAAATTCACTGTTACGGTTCGTTTATTTTATTGAATAAGGATGGAATGAGGAGGGAAGGAAAATTTACAAAAAAACCTAATCCTTTTGATATCTTTTTTTGGTGACTGTAGACAAGCGAAGGAAACTTTTCTGTAAGCCAGTATCTGGTTTTGGATTAAAAAAAAAAAAGGAGGAAAGCATTTTTTTTATTATTATAAATATACTCTTATTTACATTATATTATATTTTTATTTAAAATATATATTATTTTATTCACATTTGTTTCATTTTACTTTTTACACCATCAAATTAGTGGAATTTCTCTTTTATTAAATAACTTAAAAAATTATTTCATTTTTTACGTTTTTCTTTCTATTTTCTTTCCTTTTTTAACTTTATTTCTTAAATCAATACCATTAATGTAAACATAAACGGAAATGTGAATTGCCTTTGGCTGGTAAATGCAGTAGTCATGTCTTCTCTTTTTCTATTTTACTACATTTTGAAACATTATTTAGAGAAATCAATTAAATAGCATGGCAGTACGTAGAAAACCGTATCCAGCAGGTTTTAAGGCCTGTAGCCTACAAAATGAAATAACAAAGCACGACTCTTCTTTTTGGCTGCATTGAGAGTTAAGTAGGTTAAAGTGCAAGCTATATAGGCTTCATAGAATTCAATCACGGGATCAAATAATTCTTGAATTGGACTGTGATGTTATTTGAGCTACAACTCTTGAGAATCGTGAATGACACATGTTGACAGGAAATTTCCATATATTCATCACCATTCGGATTGAAGAAGTTACTCCATTATAATGTTTCACGTGGGAAGATAAATATTGAAAGAGAAATGCCCCAATTTACTCATTATTTGGTGCGTTTCATGGGAGCCATACATTGAATACTAATAATGAATGGAAGTATGAAACTTATATAAATTTGATTGGCTAATAAAAAGTATATTGGGAAGGATATGTTGTGATGTATAAATTCTAACAACACAATGGAGAATAAAAGTAAAAAGATTAAGGCATCACGTGGCATTGACAGTGGCAGGGAAGAGATGAAACTTACCAAGACCTGCAGCACTAAGTTCCACTCCACAAATGTGTCACTGTCGCGTACCTTAGAGGGTAGACAACCATACTATTGCACCACTAACATCTTATCTTTTATGATTTTTTTAATACCTAGTCCTGTTGAGATAAGTTCCTGGATGCTTCGATTAGACAAACCTCCCAAAATTATTTCTAAAAGGTTTAGCTAAGTTAAGAAGAAAGCAATAATGACAGCGAGTGAACCATCTCACTGATTAAGATAGCAATAATGACTGGAACTGAACCATGTGAGTGATTATGATACACCAATCTAATATGACAATCTTTCAATCATCTCACCTAGGTTGTTTAAAAGAACTCAGAACTTTTTTTCAAGTTTATTAAAATAACTTATAGTTCTTATATAAAATATGGTCGAATTTATAATATAAGAACTAATATGATAGAACCATATTGAATAAATATTTAATTAAATTTTTTACCTAAACACAGTCGTAATTAGTGAATAGTTAATTTGTTATATGATCTAAATTCATAAAAAAAAAATAACAAAAGAAAGAGAAGAGTTTGAAATTTTGCTTTGAATCAAATTTATTAGTTTCTAAAGTTGTTCTTTAATCATGAGTTAAAATTTAGTCTCACTAATCGATGTAATAATGATTTAAATTTACATTATACTATCAACACAGGTTATCAAGGTAAAATTTGGATTATGATGAATGCTTCATATTATAATTTCCTGCCCTGCATTTAAAAAAAATGGCAGAGGGGTGCACATGGGCCAGGCTCCAAAAGGGAAGATATGACCCAGAAACAAAGCCCATACTATAGGTGTAATGATTCAGGCCCAGTGACACGAAAGTGTGTCTAGACTACTTTTGGACAAACAGATGTGGGGCCTGCAATTAAATGCTAGAAGTGAGAGCAGACTTAGTAATAGAACTTAGAGAACTTAGAACTCCCGAGAAGGAAGTTTGTGAAGAAGAGCATAAGAGGATGAGATGAAGACGAAGGATGTTGAATTGAAAAGTTGGACATGGTGTCATGGCTGCCGGCAAGCTGTGTTGACAAGGACTAGGACTAGGACAAGGACAAGGACAAGGTTTTGGTTTTGATTTGCAGCGACACAGTACACGTGACTGTGGACTCTACTGTAGGCATGCATAACAAGTGTTTATGACTTGGAAATGATGATTATATTCTGGCCTCGTGTGGAAAGGAAATGAACGTCTTCTCATATTCAACAACAACATTGAGGATGATACAATTAGATAGATACATCTGTTGTGTTACCATTGGTCTCTGAGAGTCCAAGATTCCCTCCCTCATCCACATATTCACGTCAAATCTCAAGCTTCGCAAGATTTTTTTTTTTTTCACTTGTGGTAGACGCTCCACCAACTTAGTGTAACTAAAAGTACCGTGTTTTCAACGAGGACATTCATTCAAATATCTCATTGATGGTGATGTCCATTACTTACAAAACAGTTACATTCACTCTAGTGTTCACTCCAAAGACTTTTTAATTACTTAACTATATTACATCTTACAGATTAAATATTAAGTATTCAATAAGATGTGTAAATTATTATAATTTCTTTTTCTTTTTTTATTTTTTATTTTTATGAATTAAAAAAAAACACTTATTAACTTCTCTTTTAGATGTTAGGCTAAACCTTCTCAAGAAGTTCTAAAACAATATCTAAGGGGACAAAAAGAAATGTCCATCATACACAAGCATCGGTCAGCTGGTTCAAACCCAATAATTGCCGGTTTGTCGGAGAAAAAGTCTCGCTTTTAATTTCTTTTCTGAACTTCCTTAGATTTTTATATTTTTATTTGTTTAAGCTATTGGATACTTTATTATCATATTAAAACAATTTATTGATTTTTTTTTATAATCGAAGAAAGCATTTTATAAAGTATTTGATAATATATATATAATTACAGAATATTTCATTCTAGTTTTAGTGGATAGATACAAAAGAGACTATCGTAATTTCATAAAATAGATAAAAAAAATTTATCTATATTTTCATTTCGTTCAAAATTTTGATAAAATCAATATTATAAACTTAAATTCAATTTTGTTAAGATCAGACCACGTTTAAAATAACATCAGATCAACTGAACTTGTTGAATATATTAATTTTAATATTATATATTTAATTGAATAGTAAAATTAAAGGAGTATACAATTATAATTAAAATATATTTTATTAAATGATATTAATATAAAT
>JAMLFT010001749.1:0-28937 GCA_026544285.1 Pachyrhizus erosus
CTAAACTTCGTTATCAAAATTTTTCTGGTGTCTTTTAGTATTCAATATTATAATTGTTGTAATGGGGAAATTTTCCGTTGTTTACCAACAACAATTGGGGAAAAGTGTGATAAACTAAAAATGGATTTTATTGATAATGAAAAGAAGGAAGTACAAAGTCACTACTCTAGTATTTTATACTCCAACTAACTAAACCTCTAATACCAAAATTGATAGCATACTGTATCCATCTCACTGTATCTGAGTAAGCACTCATGTTTCCTTGATATAAGCATTAGAAATAATCTGGACCCACAATTTGTTTGAATGATAATGGAGGTCCCAAACAAGTTTCCTAAGCAATATTCTTTTATATGGGTTTATATAATTCCAAAATTTAATATTCAAAATGACAAAATGGCATAGCAAACCACTCTAACAGAGTCCACACACTTGTCTCTTGTCATAGTTCAAACGTGCTCACAAAATTAGGAACTTGGACCCTAGCTAGATATATTCTGCCACATCGCCTAAGCAAACTTGCAGCATGTAATTACTGATCTTCTCCCTTATCACGGCATTCCAAGTTTCTCTTAAAGAACCACAATAAAACAATAAGTACCACGTCTAGATAACTATACTAAGTATGAATGAAACAGTTCAAATAATTAATGAGAATGTTTGTTTTAGGTTATGTTCATTTATTTTTGAGAATATGAAAATAAATATATATATTTTTATATTTTTAAACGATTATAAAAAATATATTTTCAGATATATTATATTTTTTGAAAAGTTACATTTTTATGGGTCAAACATATTATTTTCATATAGTGATGAATATATCATATTCTTGTAAGAATGAAAGTTATTTTATGTAGTAACTATCTATTCTCGTACCTTTTACTATATTTTTATTTTTAATTTCAATTTTTTTAATTTTTTAATTAAATAAATTTTAATTTTTTATAAAATCACTAAACACCAATTAAACATGTTAATAGGAATAACATTTTTAAGCATAATATTTTAAAAAATATGATTTTCTAAAATGAAAAAGTATACTGTAAAATAAAACGTCCCTTG
Source organism: Pachyrhizus erosus (assembly GCA_026544285.1). Taxonomy (NCBI): domain Eukaryota; kingdom Viridiplantae; phylum Streptophyta; class Magnoliopsida; order Fabales; family Fabaceae; genus Pachyrhizus; species Pachyrhizus erosus. The sequence goes on from JAMLFT010001749.1 coordinate 1,066, forward strand.
TAATAGATCAGGGCTGATGGATGCAGTAGTATAACAGGCATATGGTTATTTATATATTATTATTATTATAAAGTTTAACTTATTTTTTTAACGAAATGCATATATAGTTTACTAAAATAACGAACATCACCTGTAGGGCTAAATTTTTTGGCCTGAGAAACCCTTTTTTTTTGGGGGGGTAATATTGTTGTAATTATTGGCAATTAGTAATATTTTAAAATAAACAGCCAAACTTTTATGTAAATAGAGTATTCTATATGCAGATGACTCAAATGGCCAGTTCTTATTAAATTCCCATTGTTATAGGAAAAAAAAAACAGATAATGAAAAACATATTCCAAAAGAGAATTTTACTGTTTATAATAATCGTAATCCACTCAGAATATAATTATTTTCTATAAAAAAAAAATATCTAAGATCTCATAAAGAGAAATAATAAGAGAATATAGCTATTCGTTAACTTAGGAATGTAACGGAAGTAACCCAATTCTTCTAATAACAAGTGCCCCTAACTCATAACCTACCTCACAAGATAGAAGTAAAACCTCCTATACAAATATAGCTTAGTGGAGTGGGAAGCATAACTTCAATGTTACTAGTTTACTACTTTAGTCAAAACCCTCACAAAAGAGACTTCGACTGAAATGAATGGAATATTAAGCTAACCACTGCTACCATTACGAAAAATGGAAAGCTCTATAAACAATAATTATGCAATGAATAAAAGAAAAAAAGAATGCACTCAAAGCAAAAAACTATACACCCCCACAAGGTAAAGTGCACAACTTTGCTAGTTGGAGAAAAAACCACTGCAAAGGATTTGCATGGTCCTCCACCACTGGAGGAGTTGGTAGTGGTAGCTCAGGAGGTAGATGGCGGTGAAATACATCAACTGCAGCAGTAACACCATCTTCATTCTCGATCAACTTCGCGATTTCCATGGCTCGTGATTTTATCTGAAGATTATATATCTCATTACTAAAACTTTGTAAACCACAAGTAGTATATTATAGTTATAAATATCCGAAGTCATGGGTGAAAAGTGAAAACAAAAGACAAGCCTGAATTGAATGAGGAAGGCCTTTGATAATTATAAATAAAATGTTATTTTATTGTCCATGCTTCCCCAATTAAGCATATGTTTTGTTAAACATGGAAAACAGAAGCTATGTAGAGTAGCTTTTGCCAGGACGAGGAAAGAAAATGCGCGTGGGACTTGAATCGATGTATGATCAAACAAGCTTAAGTTAGATAAGTTTCAATAACTAATAAATGCCTTCTCTAGCTTGCTTCAATTAATATATAATATTACATTCAGCCAAATATGAACACTCAAAAGTTTCTGCACAGACAAGGTATAGATAGTGTATGTCACCATTAATTCACTTGACCAACTAAGAGTAAGTTTGGTTTAACAAAAGTACAAAACCTCACTTTTCAATGTACACTGAACCCAATCCTCCTTTCACATTGGATTAGCGTTCAACATGATGGACAACTCATTCAGACACACCCTAAATTATCATCGAGTTTCAAAATTACATCAAGGGAGGACATCAATTGAACTATCAAATTAAGGGGGGCAAGGAGTGCATTTAATTTGTTAATGAACTTTTCCATATTTAAATTCAAAGCATATTCACATATCTTTGGATTAGGAGGAATGAATATTGAATTGAATTGAAAGTTACCTCTGGCTGGAGCATGAATTTTATGGCATTGGATAAATTCTCAAGACTGAGCTGAGATATTGGAATTGGAGCTGGTCCCAGCCCTTTCTCATATATTCTGTCTCCCCAAAAGAACTGATCTCCAAAGAATGGAACGATTGTTGTTGGACACTGCAAGTTATGGTAATGACATTAGGAAGAAAGAAGAATAAGAAAAAGAAAGTAAATACTTAAGTCTTTTTCTTTATAAAGAAACTCCTGAGAGATTAATACAGATCCTTGGATTAATGAAAAGAAAAATATTTCTTATATGCCACTACTGAACTGAACATTACCCCAGCCTTTAGTCCTGTAGCCGTTGTTCCAGCACCACCATGATGCACCTGCATTTTAGTGCAAAAATATCCTCAGTTAATTTATTTATTTAGTGATCAGATACGTAAGTGCATAATATTCCACACCAACTTCCCTTCCCCTTCTTTCTCTAGCATTCTATAGGGGGAAGAACTTTTCACACCTAACCTGAGTCTCACTATTAAGAATTATGGCCAAAGAACTAAACTATAAATCAAAGGAAAATCCCTCTAGGGGGCTTTAAAGCATTTTCTTTTTTTCCTTTTCAAAATGACCCACAAGAAAATATAAAGTGGAACTCACCAAAGCAGAACATTGAGGAAACAACCAGTCATGAGGGCATTCCTCTATCACGAAAACATTGTCAGGAACTTCTGCCACTGCACAATGGAAAACAAAATGCAAGTGAAATTAACAATTATCTAAAAATAATATATCGTCATATGTTACATACATTGGACACCTTTATCAATTCTCATTAAGACTATCAGAGTGTAGAAAATTCAACAAAATTGTTCTCGTTCACACTAGTTATTCATTATTAACAGAAAAAAGGTGGATGATATTAAAGAAAAAAGTTGACAACCTGGTAAGTGGTAACAATAAGGAAGATTTAATGTTCAATAGGTGCCTAAATGTTCAATCTCGATGTTACTTAACAATTGGCTGTATGCTTTAGCCTTTAGGTGTTAATTTCTTTCCTTGTTCCTTATAACGTAAAATTATTACTTAGGGAATTGAATTTTTTGAAAGTATTATTATGTTTGTATCCTTTATGAAGTAAAGAAGAATACTTATCATTTTTTTCAATCACTACATGTTATGTTAAAGGTCAATAGGTCATCCTTGAAAGGAAATTTTTTTAATTCAAAAGAATATAGAAGTCCAACAAAGCAGAATGAGAAAATCAATCAAATGATTATGTAGTGCAAATTGCTCTGGTATATTCATATATATGAATTCAAAAAACATGAACTACAATTAACAAAGCAAGGAAAGTAAACGGAGAAAGAATAGGAAACCCTATCTTAGTATTAAACATAATGTATTACATTCATTGACACCAACATACAAGCAAATGACAGAACATTAAACCAACAATAAACATTAGGAATTTATAAACAATGATTACTAGGAATAAAGGAAACAAATGGTGACAGAATGAAATTGAAGAAAAATACTTACAGTGCCCTAGATTTCCCCAGCCCCTGTCAATAATTCCCCGTTGTCCTGTATCCTTTAGTGCCTCCATTATAACATCAGTAGTTCTTTTAGGATCATCAAGAGGCTAACAAAGTGAAACACAATATTTTCATTAGAGGTCCAAAATTTCATTATAAAAATTTGATAACGGTATAAGACTATAAGTATAAAGGTAAAAAATGTCAAGTTTTCTAGCTTTAGTGTTCACCTGAAATTGTTAATTGTGACAAGATAAATAATTAGACTGATTCTATTGCATAAATGCAAAGCGCTCTATATTAATATGCCAATAGTACACACATCTTGTCCAAACTTCACAGGTCGTGAATTTAGATAATTTTGGATTTTTTTTACTAGATTCCAGTTTTTAGCAGGTCTTGAAATGCTAAAGTGAAATTAAACTTGTACTGCAATATATGCGTGCAACGGAGAGACTCTTATTGCAATTTTAGTACATGCAAGGTCTTGAAGGCAAACATAACCTATAAATTCTTTCATGCAAAATCACATCCATTGTTTTATTTTCTTTGAAGAAAGATTTGACCTCCCAAGAAGGTAACAAGTATTAAAATCCTATTAGTCGTAGTAATGTTTTTAATATTGAAAACACAGGTCTAAATTGCAGGGGGAACACCAATTTGTTCATATAAAATGAATATTATCATACCATGCTCCCAAACCCAAAATATAAAGGTTTTGGTCCTTTTTGAATCCACCGGACAAAATCTTCCTGTGGTTGATACTTTGATCCAAGGTTCAAGAAACAATAACCAACAACGTCAACTAAATGGCCCCAGTCTGCAAACGTTTAAAATGCCATTAGTGCCCGCAACGCACTCAAGAGTCATGACAGAAAGTACATGTCTAAGAAGCATTTAAAGACAGGTATATGTAAAAATAGTGATATTATCAACATAAATATGTACTGCACTGAATATCATAACACCATCTAAACTTTATGGGAATCTAATTTGAAGCATAATAATCAGATTGTCCTCAGTTCCTTGATAAAACTATATAATAATACAAATAAAGAATTTATCCAATTATTTAATTACAACAGATAAGTTTATATATCCACAATTCAAGTTATCTATCAGAGAGCAACTCCCAAGTCAGAAATTTTTCTGGGACTGAGGCTATTCTTGATTGTAACAACCAATAAATTTATCTCATACTTCAACAACTTTAAGGACAAAAAGAATATTCATTAATATACAAAAGGACAAAATCAAAAGATTATGCTACTTTATTACATCCTTGCCCATACCACTTGGTTTTGGAACAACATGAGGACTCCACATATAGCCAGTTGGTAAATGAGATATTGATCCACTGTACATACTGAAGTATGCAATAGGAGCAAGCTTCAATTTCCTTTTCCTGAAGTCATTAATAATTCCTCGTATCCCCCACCATATCAGTAGATTCACAATTACATACGATAGCTGGATGAAGCAAGGACATTTTCACAAAATTAATGAAATTCACATAGCAGAAACTAATTTCAGCAAAGGACATACCCAATAACCAGCACTCTGAGAAACACGTGCCAAAGGGTGTGAGAACTCATATGTTGGCCTGCCTATTGAAAAAAACAAATGTAAGAAGCTACCTCAAAAAGAATTTAGAAATAACTATAAAAAGAGGATATAACTTTTAAAAAAAAAATACAATATTAACTTTCTAACCCATGCTTTGAACCTTGAGTTTATCCTATGGCTTTTATGAGTTATCTTAAGATACAACTAAATATAATTTATCTTAAGATACACCATCGTTCCTGCTTTTATTTCTTACAAGTTACAAGATATCATCTGTACTATTTTACATTTTAATATTTCCAGTAAAAATCAGGACGTACTCTTATATCTTTTTAGGAAACCTATCTTTTTTCCATGTCTAAAGTGACCTAATTTTAAAATTTCAACTCAAAATGTTATCAACAATTTAGACTCACGTCCAAGGCATTGTGAAGAAGATGTGCAGGGGTACTCCGAGGGCTTCGGCAACGTGTGTATGTCCTGAAAGCCAGAATATAAGATTAATTATATCTATGTTATTCAAAAAAATGCTGCACCAGACCAATTTACAAAAGAGATTTGTGAAATAAACAAACAAGCATATTCTTTTCTACAAGGAAAAAGACGGTGCAATTCATTAACTTAAGAATTTGAGAAATGACGTTCAGAAAACAAGCATCATTCTTCACGCTTTCAAAATGAATGCCCCTCAATTTCAGAATTTAATCTTAATGGTCATTTTTAAGGCACCAGGTCACCTTTTTTCTTTATGAAGCACAGGATCCAGAATAAAAACTTTATGTTAATATTAATTGGAGTAAAATACATAAGGAAAGCATATTAGAAAAAGATACAAGAGAAAAGAAAAGCAAATGAACTACATATTCACTTTCATATTTCACATTTTTATCAATATTACTCTTTATTATTCATCACTAACATGCATTATATTATGAAGCATGATATGATAGCAATAACTTACCTTCTTTTGTTCATAATATATCAGTTTGGTGCCAGACTGATCCCTTGAAAGATTCTCATTTTTCTTTATTTTATACCTTAGTTAAACTCATGATCGAATGAAATATAAGGCAAAGACTAATTTAATGCTTATAAATACTAGAAATTTACTCGTGTGTACATATATGCAATATGCTAATGCACTTCAATCTGCTATACCAAACAACCTCTAGGGTGACAGAAACATGAGGGCCAATCATTTCAAATTAATGATAACTGTATCAAAATATGATATTAATATGGCATGCCATGAATATTGTTTAGTTCTATTACCGTGTAAACATAAGTTAAAGTACACATATCAAACGTAGTATTGTAAAGTCAAGTCAAATGATGGAACATCAAACATCATACTTGCAAAGCAAGTGACACCGTTATCATGTCACACTAAAATAATAATAGCATATAAATCTAAAGATAAATCAACAGCAATCAAGATATGAAATGCAGAAATACACAATGCAATAATCTTGTTAGTTATAACCACTCACCACACGCAGTAGGATTAGCAATAATAGCCTGAGCTCTAAAAGGAACACCAGTTTCCAAATCAGGTGCTATGCATGCTGGAAGAAGGGAATTGATAATAGTCTTCAGCTGCTTTCTTTGGATAGATATTTCAGTTGGACCGGATGGGATTATACCTTTATTCCTCGCCATATCTATTACAGAAATAACCCAATTAGCTTATGGCAAGGACCAACTCTCCTAAAAGCTTAAACTATAATGTGAGGGCTTATGATTAATTTGTATCTAAGTTGACCTCTCATGTGAAAGCCCTTTGGGCTCCCACTCTATCACATGCTGAAATTCAACTATGTATCAGAAGAATGGAAGTGGCATGGATAGAAACTTGAAAATTTAATCAGAAAGGCTTTAATACTATATTAAGCACCAAAAATATCCCAGAAACTTAAGCTCTCAAACCAAGGCTCATGATTGGTTTTATATTTAACATCCAGTAAATATATACAATTAGCAGAAAGAAGAGGCATTAAAATAAGACAGATATATTTATTGCAGTGTGTTTGGCAGTGATAGAATTTCTAGAGGAAAAGCTTTTTAAATGAAAAATATTCTGATAGATGTAATGTTTATATGCATTTGGTAGTTGGCAATGGCATCAATTTTAGAATACAATTTTCAATTATTTTAGCAAAAGAAACAGCTTTTACATCATGAGCAAATGTTTCAAGCGTATGATTGAAAGCAATCACATTATTTTCTAGATAATTTTTGCATTCCCAAATTATTCCCAAAATTAGATATTTTAAATACCAACTAGTCTACTACAAATAAATTCATAGTAATTTCACTATTAATGATCATATGCATTTGGTAGTTGGCAAAGGCATCAATTTTAGAATATAATCTTTGGTTATTTTAGCAAGAAACAGCTTTTACATCATAAACAAAAGTTTGAAGCTTATGATTAAAAGAGAGTAAATTATTTTTTAGCAAACTTTTGCAATTCCCATTTTATACCCAATAATTAGTTATTTTGAATACCAACTAACCAACTACAAATAACTTCATAGTAATTTTACTATAAGAATGTGATTCCTTTAGATAATTCAAACAAAACAGATTTTCTTAAAATCACCGTTGACCTCACATATCCAAATATAAAACTTATTTCATATAATTGATTAAAATAATAATCAATTATAGATACAATAGATTATTGAAATAAATTCACTTTTTGCAGCTAATCCAAACAAGCACAGGATTATTTCATTCAGCATGCTTTAAAATAATGTGACTGAGAAATATCACTCACTCTGAGCACTTGCTTGCTAAACATAGTTTCCATGACCTTACAAATCGCTAGCTATTGGACAATGATGGAGAAAGAAATAAGAATGTTTTTCATAATTTCAAAATATCTTACAACTAGACATTAAGGAATTTACTCACTACAGGATTAGTTGTATTTAGAGTACATGAGATGAGATTATAAGACTTCAATAATTACAAAACAATTAGTTAAGATGTCTGACTAGTAATTGAAATCCTTGCTCCATGAATCTGTTTTAGGTCCATATGCAGTTCTAGGCCAGAACAAAAAGCTAAAGTATACATTTTACCAATATACAATATTGAAGCTAATCCTTAATTCTTGAGAATTTATTTATGAACCAAGAAAATATCAGTGCATTCTAGCATGCTTTCTAAATAACAAATTAAACAGGTGAATCAAAGATAAGGATTAAGGAGCTAAAAAAACTATAGATTGAAATGAAATTTATTAGATATTAATGGCAGTATTAAAAAGGAACCTCTTACATCCTGCCAAAGCTCGAGGATCACCACCCAATGGATAGAAATCAACACCAGCAGACTTTACAAATGTGTCAAAATCAGCATGAGTTGCCAGCCTAACACAATGACCATACTCCTGCAGAAAGTATGAATCCAGGAAAGCTAATGGTTTTGATATAGAATTCATTAACAGCAGTTGGGAAATCATGATATTGCATTCTCTCAAATAAGATCAGTAGTACAAATTTCATCACTGCAATTAGGTGAATATACAAGTTGCGTCACAGCAATGTCACTTCTAACTGAATTAAATACTTGCATAATACACCATGCCTTTTTGTTGCAGTAACAGTAGAGCTACTGACATTTCATTGCAAGTAACAGACAGATGACAAGTCAAGATCTATAATAATACTGTAATATTAATATTAATAACTAAATGTACCCACCAAAGACATGTATAAAAAAATGCAATTGTAAAAAGACATGAGGTCAGAGGAAAGCTTTCAAACGAATGTGAGCACATAATGTCAATAAGAAGTTAATAAAGCTCATAGGGAGGATGGTAAAAATCAAGAGGCAATGAAGAAGTTTGGAATTCAATGCTGTTGATATATGTGAAAATATTCAATATCTTGATCATATTTTAGAATATCTTATAGATAATCCTTTAGGATTAGTTTTCCTATTTCCTCACTATCTCTCAAAATTGGTACCATATTTCCTTATCTCATGATTTGTTTCCAATTTAGTTAGGTTTATGAATAGTATAAAGTAAGGACTAGTGCTTTAGGTTTTGTGAAGAACATATCATCACACTAAAATAAATCACATCAAATCAAGTCAATATCAATCTTACTGTAGTTTGTCTCTGTTGTGTTCCTCTATATCTAAAACATAATTTCAAAAAAATGCTATTTATCTCTCAAGACTGATATGTTTTTTAAATGTTTCTTTACGAAAATAATTATAGTATATTTACATTGCTTGTAGTAGAGGAGGCAGATATTAGGAATAAGATTAAATTAAGCCTGTTTGGGGGCAATACACAGTAACCACACACAAAAAAGGAGATAACCTATGCCTTGGAGTCATAGTTATCAGAATCTTACAATTCATTATTCGTATCTTAGATTCAATACAATTCAGCTACCTACCGATTCATATTATAAGATGAATCTTAAATGAATTTATATCTTACAATATATGAATGAATCTATGTAATTTCGTATCATCAATATGAGTCATACGATCAACAATTTCTTTTTAGTACTTTTCTTTCACCAATTCTGATGAAAAAATTAAAAAGTTACAAGCTTTAACACTTCAATGAAAAAGAATTGAAGGAACACTTCTAAACTCATTCTAATTGTTTACTTTACTACTTTAGTTGTCACTTACTCGTTCAATGCATGCAGTCTAATTAACTATTTCTTCAAAATTAAAGGCTTCACAAACTCATATATAACTAATAATTTTATTTTTATAAGACTTCTGGTTAAGTTGTTTAACCTATTTCTAGTTAAAAACTTTTACATTGAATACTATATATCATCATTTGATATATTTGAAGTAATTTTTCTTTGTATCTAAATCTTACGACTTGATACAAATTAAGATTCATGATTCAAAAATTAGCTCAACAATTCACGATTAGAATCTTGACTTGATAACCTTGCTTGGAGTTACTATACCACAAATATTGCATAAAAGACTTCAATTTTCCTAGCAATCCAAGAACAAAATTTATGGGAATTTTGTTGGTAACTGTTTTCCATAAACCAGAAGAGCAGGTTGATCAATTTGGATAAGCCCATAGATACAACTTGCACTAGTGAAGCTAAGTAAAACTACAGAACACCGGAACTAAGTCCTTCCTAAAAGTAAGAAATGTTGGTCAGAACTTCAGTCACATTGTTTTCTATCTAATGCTCATAAAGCATTGAGATACCATGACATCTAAGTTTAGCAAATAATAGGAAACCTACAAATCGTATGATTCCTAGGAGATTGTTATCCCATGTTCTCATTTAGGCCTCATATTAAAGTAACATACATGTTAACAATTTTATTCATTTTAAGTTGACAGCATTTAGGCCTGTTCATATTCTTGTAGTCCATACAGTAAAAACAAAAGGTAACGCTGGTCATGTTAAAGAATGGAATAGACCAAAGCTAGCCTATGGATAATCAGCATCGGTGGTAATGGATTTTATCATTGAATGGGGAAAAAAATAATGACCTCAAACTCAAAACCCAAAATACATGCACGTAGCATAGAAGATTCTATTAGGTAGAAAGAATTCACTCACAGCAAATGTAATGTCAAGATATCAGAAACATTTGTTCTAAATACAATAAGCAATAACAAAAATCACAATTATTTGACATTTCTGTTCTCTTGTGCACCAAGATGAATTGGATAGAAATGTTCAAACATGCCTGAAGTTTTTTTGCAATGGCCAGGAAAGGTTGTACATCGCCTCTAGTTCCAACCACAAGTATTACAATTTGTAACCGGGGAGCTGGTTTTTTTGATTCAGAAATAAGAGTTCCACTCATTGTTGACTCTTCAAAAGATTGGAACTTCAACAATTCTGATGCAAGAGGTGTATCTTTTTCTAGATCAACTTCAACAGTCCCATCATTTTGTATCTTCACTAGGTTAATCAGCTTTTGCTGACAAACAACATAAAAGTGTTGTGACCAATCAGGAGAATTTGGCAACTCTAATGCATAAATCACAAACACAGAAATGTCAAGAAGAAAGCTACAATGGCATGCAACAGAAAGGCTTTCAGATGTGGACAAACTCTTAATGCATCAATTTGGGCTGGCAAGGAAAGTAAAAATGAACACATTATAAATTTACTGATGAGAAGCTATGAAGTATTAATATGGAGACATAATATTTAACTAAATTTCAAATGTTCGGATGATAAGACATTGTAGAGACCACATCTTCCCCTATAAAAAGGGAAAAAAAACATAGAAAAGATCGTTAATTGCCAAGTTAATTTGTGAATTGTGAATTGTGAATTATAATTTGATCAAATAGTAAGATTCATAGACAATAAAAACAACTACAAATACATCATATAGATGATATATTGGGCTAGTTTGTTTAAATTTGAAAAAAAAAATAACTTTAAAAAAGATGTTCTTTTTAAAAAGTGATATTTTAAGAAGCAATAGGATTTTCTTTTTAAAAAAAGCAAAAAATTGCTTTTAAAAATACAATTTAGACAAACACATCAATAAGGCAGAAAATTGCTTATTTTATTAAAAAATCTATTTTATAAAAATAAGCTTAAACAAATGGGACCTTTGTATTCAATCTAATAATTATAACCTATAAATAGATAAAACAACTTAACTATAAGGCGGTGTTTGGTACAAGAAAAAAATTTTCATGTCCGGGAAAACGTCCTAGAAAACATGAATCCTATAAATCATGATTATTGGAAATAACTAAATTTTGTTTGGTTGATCATAAATATCTCAAAAATATTTATATTTACAAATAGTAACTTCATACTTTTACTAAAAATTTTAATTATTTACCACATTAAATGATAATCTAATAAGAGTAACATGATATTGATATTTTTACTACATCAAAAAAAAGTTTAACATGGGAAAATTAGATTTCCACCCTCTCCCGTGAGAAAATTTTAGTGAAAAACTAAATTAAAAAACAATTCCTTGGAATGTTAGTTTCTTGAAAATAATTTTTAAAATATACGTACCGAATGTAAGAATTTAACATTCCTAACCTAAGATTCTCAAAAAAACTTAAAAGAATCTCCCTATCAAACACCTCCTGAGTGTTATAAAACAAAATCATTAGTTTTATCAAAGTTTGTTAAGTTTCTATTCTAGAAGAATGGAACCAAAACAAAGAAATAGCATAACAAAGTGCATGCATTGAATGAGTGGGTGACAAAAACATAATAGAATAACCAAATACGATAAATTTAGAAGTACTCTTTCAATTATTTTCCATTTAACAATTTAAGCTTACATAACTTTTCAATTTCTTTCATGAAATTGGTAAAAGAAAAAATAATGGATCATTGAATCATGTGATTTGTACTGATGACATGAAATTACATTGATTCTGTAGTAAATATCTTTGATATCTTTAGGATTAGATAAATATCTCATTGTTTCTTTGATATTTTTTACTATTTCCCTTTCTAGTTTCCCTATTTCCCTTAATAGGATTAGCCATTTAGCCTATAAAAGGGGATTAGAGATTGTATTTATAACACAGAAAAATATTCAGTTCTTTTCTTTCCAGTGATTCATTCATGCATTGTAAAATTCAAAGTCATTTAAAATTCATCCTATGGTACAAATCAATAGGTAATCAAAATGCATCGAATCTCTCATGACTAGTAAGACTCTTATAACTATCATAACATGAATCTTTAAGATGTGTAAAATGTAAAAATAGCAATCGTCCAGATTTGCATCTTTGAAACAATATTAAACAGAACATACAAACAACCATTAATATATGAGCATAACTTACTCAAATTTGAATGAAATGTACAATCATGTAGAAAAAAAAAAAAAACACTATACAAGATATAAATCATGTCTACCTTCTCACACTCTGACAGCCTGTCCAATATTAGGTCTTGCCTTGGAGAATCCCATTCCTCCATCATTGATCTAGAAAACATAATCTCATGGTCAGCAACAAGTAGGTTCCTCTTAGTTCCAACAGGCTCTGGGACGAAATGGTCCAAACCTTCAAGAGCAAATTTCAATATTATAAAACATCAAATTAATCTTTCAAAAGAACCCTGAAACAATAGTCGTAAGGTACAAGGACAACAGCATATACCCAACCAACAGAGCATACAACCAAGATAGGACGTAGGCATGCACAACAATAATCAAGTCTTATTTTTATTTCACTAGGAAGTTTAGCTACACAGATCAGTCAATGCCATTAAGATGTATCAAAAATCACAATTCCTTTTTAAAGGTAACAAAACTTCTGAGTTTGAAAACAAGTTAATCAAAATGTGCCATTTATATTTGTGAAAGTCAAACAAAATAGAAGCTGGATACTTTATAGAACTGAAAGTTCCTCTTTGGATAAGGCATTTTACATAAGCAAAGTAACTTAAAAAGCAATTTAACTAAGGGATTTCAATTCATAAAGCAATTTCTAAATCTTGGCATTAATCCTATAGACCTCCTCTTGAAACCTTTCCCCTTCACTTCTCAATCTCTGTTTCTTTTCTGTGTGCCCCTAACTTTCACACACTGATCCATTTTCAACCTTTCATTTTTTTTACCTTGTCATGGACAAATCCTCAAATATTGTTACAGCTCTGCTACTGCCAAAGTAGTATATGCAAAATTGCACATTAAACAGTCCACTATGGGTAAAATGCCTTAAATGTAAAAAGCTAGAAATTTGTTTTTGGGACATCAGAATCTACCTTAAATATATAAAGTGTTTTTCAATCACACTTGGGCAAAAAAGTTAGTTCGGCTAAAAACAACCTAAGAGGTTCACATCGGCTGAAAACACTTTGTTAACCTACTTTACAACAATTCTAATGCCTATTTCACAGTCGTCAACTGCTTAATAGGAGTAATAAAAGAATTTTTGCCTAAGATCTAATGAGCACTAACCTACTCCAGATGTAGAATTAACCTCTGATGATTTCTGCTCCAAATTTTCCCTCCAATCCTCTTCCTTTTCAGAAGAAGCTGATTCAAGCTGTTCATTTTGGGATATGTTGTAAACTGTCACCAACTCATCATGGCTCATCTGACTAAGATCTTTCTTTCGTTTGCAGTCAAAACCTTCTAATGATTCCTTAAAGTTTGGACTAATATTCAATCCCATTACTGACCATCCCAGAATCTGTATTTTAAAATTCTCTGTAACTCTTTAATTAGGCCAAACTCAAACACAAACAAACCCCATCCAAATCTGAAGCACCCTCGGAACACACCTAATCTCACCACATAAAAAATAAAATAAAAAATAGAAGCCAAACCAAACCCTCCTAACCTCACAAGCTCAGAAAGACTTAAAGCAGTTTCTGTTTATAACTCTTCATAGACACGTGGCAAGTAGGCCTCAGAAGACCAAAGCATCACTTGATAATTGAAAGAGTTTGCAAAGAGCATACGTGGCCAGCTAGCACGACCCACCAGCCATTTAAGCACAGAGAAAGTTTGGTAAGCATAAAGTTCAAACCTTTTTGGAACTCCAACTGGAACCAGTTGAAGTGTCAAGCCACAATTCACGTTGGAGCACAAGAACAAGCTCAAACTTACAACTAATGCGAAGAAAAGCCAAAACAAGAGCAGTGGATAGTGCCTAGAAAAAGATTCAGAGCACAAAAAGGGAATGACACCCCAGAAATTGTGAAGAGGAAATTGAAACACCAAGGAATCAAAATCACCTTGCTCACCCTTCACACTAATTGTGCCATTGCCAGCGTAATAATATTAGTCAATAAGATAGAAAAATTAAAAAAGAAAAGAGAGATTGAGAAGGTATAATATTAATGGGTTTGAGGTGGTATTGTGTGGGAGAAGGAAGTTATTTCTCAGTGTCTGACACATAACAACGAAATTGGACTACGAAATCCCATGGAATCCAAACTCGAGTTGGCATCGAATGAAAGTGACCTTTATATTGGTGGAGGAAAAAAAAATCTCAGAAGAAAAGGGAAAAACAGAAGCAAAAAGTTTAAAATAAAAGCTATTATTAAGCATATATATTTATATCATCTCAAATGTACTACTCCTACTTTTCAACGGGCATTGAATGATATTTAAACCATAAAAAAAGACAGTGACTGATTTTTATAGAGGACTGATATTTTGTATATTAGGAAATCCATTTCGCGGATGTGATTAATTAAATCATACCATGTGTCCTAGTTAGTTTAAATTTTTTTAAGTCATATTATTTTTTAAATAATTATATAATATTAAATTTTAATTATTTATATATAATTACATGATATAGATTTAATTATTTTATTCTTATATTAAAATAACTAATATTAAATATGTCCTTATATGTGTGTTTAATTTTGTTGTATAAATGATTAGTTTTTATTAGATATTTTAATAACATTTTAATATAGTTAATCTTTTGTGAAATAAAATTAATTGTTATTAAATATTTGACTAAAATATCAATTTGGTCTTTTATAATTTTATAAAATAATTAGAAAATATAAGAAAGAAAATTGAATTGTGTTTTTAAAAAAAATTTCAAAATTTTTTGTTTAAAACGTTTCAATACCGTTTATTTTTTTCAAAGGGAAAATAAATAGGATTTCAAAGATAAGTCAAACAAATGATAAACAACGTTGTTAAAGAAAAAAACAAAAACAAACAACTCTTTTTAATTAGTTCACAAATAATAAAGAAAATCAACATCACAATTTTATATTAATTAACCTCTATTATTTAGAGAATCAAGTTATGTTCAATTATTTACAAACCATCAAATTTCACTGTATAAAAAATATATAAGTATTTTTTATCAAATTACTTTTGGCTCTACAATAACTAATATTTCCTAATTTTTTCAAGCTAATAAGTATTCTTTCACAACTCATTTCTAACTTAACTTAACCTCACATGTAATAAAAAGATATGAGTTTAGGTGACTTTAAACATTTGTTTTAGACTAATATAACTAGTGTTAACGAGTCAAACTCTCATGTATGCTAAATGTTTGAAAACCTTTTACAAAGATAAAAATTACAAAAAAGACCTTTTGAAAGTAAGGAATCACACAAAGATTTTCTTTCTTAAAGTAGGTATCTACTTCACATTCAAAGTTCTCATTTATTTATAAGCAGCATTCTTCAAATATTTGTTGTCTCACAACGATGTTTCATCTTTATCTATTGGTGAAAGGTTTTTAATTAATATTTAATGTTGTATTAATTACTTTTCACCTAATTTACTAATAACACAATTTGTTTTTTTTTTTTGTAACCTCCTATAAATATCATATGTCAGTTATGAATATTTTTGTTCTAAGCAAACTAATGTTAATCAAAGCGTGACTTTTGAGAGATAAAAGTCTTCTTGAATATATTTTGATCATTTTTTTATTCTTCGAAACATTTTCTGCACAAAGGAAACATTTGTATTTATGTAAAAATTGCATATGTTCACATGAAACATATAGACGAATGAAAGAGTCATATAAGAATAGACAAATTGTTAAACATATTAATCAAATGTTACTGACAGTAAAACTTAATTATTGTTCTACAACATCAAAACATAAATTTTTAGAGTCTAATTTATCTTTACCTTAACAATTTCCTCCTTTTTTATGATGTCAAATTTATAATTAATTTTTCTTAAGAATACAAGAAGAGATAAAAAAAAACATTAAATGTAAAATAATATTCCCCTTACAAATATTGCTTAGCTCCCCCTAAGATTATGCTTCATCTTTTAATCTTGATCTTGGTCTTCATCTTCTTTTACTCCTCCTCAATTGACATCAGACTAAAAAGGATGCACCATTTTGAGTCAAAATCTAAGGAGGTATTGAGACCATATCTTTATGTCCCATGTGTGTACAAGTTCATTAAGAACTCATGTCATTTCTTTTCTAGTTGGTTGGTGTTCAAAATCATCCATGATTTTATTAGGGTCTCCAACTATGTCAGACTCATGATATTTAAAGAAGAATTTTGAGTAAGATAACTAAATAGTAAAGGAGAACCCCAAAGGAGATAGAGTTGTAAACTTCCATTGCGGAATAAGGACTGTACTATGATGAGTGGTAGTTGCACGCAAGATATTTCTTTGCTCCAAAGAGAACCACTCATTGTTAAGTTGTACTACATCTAGAGATGGTTTCTCATCAATATCTATGCTTAAGATAGATGCCTGTAATTTTTTCATGTTGATGGATGTAGGCAGTTTCTTCTTTTGTTAGAATCTTTGTTTGAGACAAATGATGGAGCTCTAATTTGACAAAAAAAACACTTCATTGAACTTGTACCAGACGTTTAGGAACATCATCATCAATAACAATCTTCTAACCCTTGTAGATATCTTGAAATACTTAATCAATAGTAGTATTAAGGGCAATCCTTAGTAGTCTTTTTTGCCACACAAATAAATTGGCTACCAAGCACAACTGAATGACCCAAGTTCAATCTTTCAATTTTCTTCATTGATTCTATATGCAAACGCACTTCTCATTTGTATGGCATCATCTTAACATTTAGATCATGATTGAAATCACTAAGTTCCCAATTGTAAAACTCGATACTTGCTTTAGGGTTTAGGTTAAGATCTTCGACATAGGAAGGCCTCCTTGGATTAGATCTCACCCAAGGCATCAGAATCCAGTTGGAAGTAATAAGACCTAGAAGTTGTTGGAGGTTGCATGGTCTCATATATGACAATTCATCAAATAAACTGTCTTTTTTTTTTCTCTCAACATCAACATAAAGAGGAAAAACTTTTTGCGAGGAAGGGCTATGCATGAAAATGATCCCATTTGGATTCAAAGCAACACAAGGGTGTGGTTCAAAAGGTTTGTAGAATAGGATCATATCCTAGAGTAGGAGTTTCAGCTAGTTCTTCATCAAATAAAGATGGCAAAGTAATACCTTAAATCTTTTGAATGAATAATTTATCAAAATCAACGACATTCAAATGTGTGTCCTCATCTTCAAGTCTAAGAATATACCAATTTCTTTTTCGTTGTGACTCTTCCCATGGATCACATCTCTTCACCTTGAATCCATGATAATGTTTCACGTTGACTTCCTCAAGAAAAGGAAGAACTGGAGTAAAAACCCTGTAATACTATTCAGGTGGACTTCCAATAATCCATTCAAGAAAACATGACACTTTCCTTTTAAGTGGATTAAATAAGGTTGCAAAGACTCGAGATACAGGAACTAAGGCATCCCTGGTATTTGGATTCTCTCTTAATATAATTTCCAAACAATGTCTTTTTTAGTCTAAAGATTTACGAGAGGAACTTGTGTGAAGGAAGGTGAAATATAAGCAGACGGATCTTCATCATTAATGACATCTTCTATTAGTGGAGTAACAAATGCATCTAAGGTAAATTAAAGCAATGCCTCATTTAGTTGTTTTATTTTTTTTAGTGTTATGTTTGATTCAAGAAGAATGGGTTGTAGTTTCTTGCGTCTTTCCTTAAGATTTTTTTATAGAATAGAAGTAGAAAGTTCAGCAACAAACTAAAGTTTTATTCTTGTCATCCTTACATGTTATAAGGATTGTCTCTTAAACTTAAAATCTCTCATTTAGTTTTATTAAATACTAGTTCATGTGACATTCCATGTTCTTGGTACATAATGATGACCATTTATACACACATATACTCATCAGTATACAATAAATGTTACAACTTCTATGCCACACTTGGTGATTCACAATTTGATGTCAATCACAATTATGATTTCATTGCCAATGACATATTCTGAAGTGTCACCACATATCTTGATCACCCAAGTGGCATCTCACCCTGAAGGGCAATCATATATTTTTGTTACATCTCATTCCATCTCAAACATCTTCATTTTTTTTGTCTACGTATAACCCACCGAAAAAAAATACTTTTATTTTATACGTCCTCACCAATTAAAAATCTAAAATATTTCATCACTTACAATGTCACAAGTTTATATCATTTTTTGTTATCCCTTTACGAATAATATTCATAATTTATCATATTCAAAAGTCTTATAAAATTCTTTACTACACTTAGTTTTATGATTTTTGTCAAATTCACAATCTTTCACATCTATCACACAAGTATTAATTCTCTTTTGTCAAGCTCACAACTATTTGTGCACAAACTCTAGCTTCTATTATTTATTATTTCATTCCGTTCTGTACTATGTGTTTTACTATTAATTTAATATTTTCTTGGTGAATATCAAATTATTTGAGGTCACCCTCATTTTTCCTAAATGCACTTTCTTTTTAGGAGTCCATTTACTCAACAAGAAGTTGAAACTACCATTTTTCCAAAATCAAACATTTAACATCACATACACGAAAGTTGAACATTTGACACGCATTTCATGAGGGTTTCCCCTCCTAGTCTCCAAGATCCAAATCAATATAAAGTTCAACAAATAAAAGTCAACAAACAAAAGTCAAAAGTCAATAGCCAACCATATCATAAGGTCATCACAATGTAATATAGGATCTCACTTTAAAGTTTGATTATTCAAAATATGCTTTTAAAATAAATTACAATTATTAATAATTTACACATCCATTAATCTCACAAATAGACATATAATAGAATTTATAATCTCATTAAATACAAAAAATATTAAATCTTAACCAATTGTCATCAAACTGAATAATATAACTCCTTATCACAAATTACTCTCATTAAAAAAATTTCATAATTTATTTTTGATAATTAATATAATTTTATAATTAATTTCAATTACACTCTATTTCTTATTATTGGTATTCACTAAAATACTAAAAACACTTAACCATATCCAATTGTCCTAATTTTTTATAGCGGTCATCCATAATGTATTAGTATCTCAGGAATTTTCCTAAATCCAAATAATTTTGTTTACTACCATTTTTTATTTTCTTAATGTTAATTGTCTAAAAATAGGGCATTTAATTTTATATTTTTAATAAATACTAAACATGTTCCAAAAATAATAATAAAATTATCCTTAGGTATATAGAGAATCAAGAACTCACAATAAATTTCTCAAGTTATAATTTTAATTGCAACTATTTTCTAACAATTAATTTATCTCCAAGCAGAATTCAAGAAATTTAAAAATCTTAATTTTAAAAGTAAAACCACATAGTTAATTACTAGAAAAATCATAAAACATTCTCGTACCCTAAGGATCACTATCATGCTTCCAGATTTAGAAGTTTTATCCCAATAACTTTCTAGAATGGTTGGATGTTCTAATGGTTGGATACTTTGTTGGAAATAATTTTTAGAGGTTTAGAGAAAGAAGAAAAGGTTTATAGTGTAGAAGAAGAGTCTAGAAAATTAATGGATGATAATGACTTTTCCTCTCTTTTAATGATCACTTAAGCACTAAAAAATTTCCTCCCCTACCCGTAAGCACAATCGGTGCCCCCTTGTCCAAGTTTAGGTTTGAAACTTTATTTTAATTGGACTCATACAAAACCTAATTAAATTAAGTTTAGGTCTACCTCAATTTTTGTACAATTTTAACAGTGTAATTTTACCATTTTCACTCAATAATGAGTAATCTAATTAGTTATTTTTAACTTATTATAGAATAGTTTTTTTCTACTCCAACATTAATTAATTATTGCTCTCTAAGGTCATTTTATTTTTATAGTGATTAATCTAATTAAATACTATCTAGAGACCCTTTAGTAGTTAATTAAATCTCTTAATTGAACAATTAATTAATTTCTAACTAATTCTCTTTCTAAGCTTAAATTAATATAATTAAACTCAATTAATTTTAATTATCCTAATTTCAAATCACTAATCACCTTAGAATGTTTAATTTTACTAATTAAAATTATTACTAACTTATCAATAAATCTTTCGTATCATTAAAACTCTAATTTTTTTATTATAATAAAAAGGTTCAAATATTAACTAGTTTAATTATCATTAAACTTACTAATTTTATTATGCCTTAATTTATTTTATTAATTTTTATTAAACTTACATTCATTAAATCATTAATTTGAGGTTTAAGACTCTAGTTATTAAGTTTAGACTAATCTTATTTTTATTTATAAAATTATCCTTAATGATTTGACTTATCAACTCCTTTTCATTGACTTTATTAACCATAATTAACTAATATTTGACTTAAATTTATCAAAGCTTGATCATGTTCTAATCAATTTTTTCTTAGTTTAATCTTTTAATTTATTATGTTTCATTATCTCTGAATTAGTTATTTTATACTTATTGATTTAATTTACTATTTTTTGAACTATTATACCATTTATAATTTTTATTACTATTATTGGTCATCTAAACAATGATATCTCAATAACTTACACATGTAGTGGTCTTTACTCATTTGAATTTTGCATCATATCTACGAAGGAGAGCAATTGTTAGTGATAAACAATGTCATCATCAACTCCTAGTGGACATTGTGGAGCATATTTAGAAATATTTTTGGTTTAATAGTTAGCAAAATTAATTATTATTGTAATTATACAGTTTTATTATTTTAATGTCAATTTTTCATGTAATGATAATTGTTTGGTTTTAGATATTTTTATAATTTTAAATAATATTTAATTTAATATAATTATTTTTTTGTATTATAAAAAATATTTCACAAAATAATAATCTAAATAAATTCCATAATTTTTAAAATTTAATTATTTTATAAATAAGATAATTATATCTTAATAAATAAACTATCGATATTATGTAAAGATGTAAGCTTTTTTATTGGACCCATTTAAGCATTTAAAGAGATAGTTTGGGTTAGAGAGATTGAGTGCTTATGAAGTATTTACATTAGAATGAATAAAAATGAGTGATATATACAAGTAGAATTCATTTAAGCACCAAAAGAGAGGTTCTCCATAAGAGATTCTCTAATGTGGTTTGAAGTAAATAACTAATTAAAGTAGTGGTTGACAAACCTAAATGTTGAGAATGTGATTGAATCCTATTTGATATAACCATGGACCATATTTGGAGTAGCTACTAGCATAACTATCAACCTAAAAGTAAATAATTATTTTTTATAATTTATAATTTTGAAAATTCATATTTTTTTTTATTAGTTTTTGGTTTGATTATGAATTCTAGTTTTTCCAATTATAGTATTATTAGAGTTTAATTATGATATACTATTAATGTACACAAAATTGTATTATCAGTTAATTAAAAATCATTTTAGATATGATTTTTAAAATAATTATTTTTTAATTATATAAAAATCTAAAATTAGATGACAAAATTAAAAACAAACACTTTTATGCTATTTAGGTACTCTAATTAAACTCATATTATTATGCAATTATTTTTTTAATAATTTAGTTTTATTTTCTTAAGATGATAATATTTCTTGGTATCATCAATGCTTTGATTTTTTAATATGATTTTATTATATGTATCTTTTATGATATCATTTTATTTGTGTACTTTGATTTGACAACAAAAAATATGATTAATATTCATGCTCTTTCTCTCTTTATATATATTATATGTTGTTATTCATAAGACATTGTTAAATAATTTATGTTTATTAAAAAAATTGATTAAATTTAAGTATTAACAATTTTTCTATAATTATAATATTTTTTTAAATTTGTTTTTAACATTACTAAAAATTATTCATTTTCTTAAATTCCCATAGGAGAGAGAAAAAGACAGTTAAGTAGCATTAAATTATGGAATAAAATAAATAAAAATATTTTAGTAAAAAAAATAATTAATACAAAAAACAATTGAAATGAAGTCTTATAAAAAGAGTTAAAAAAATTTAAAAATTATATCTAATAAATAATAACAAAGAAAGTACAAATATTATTCATATTATTTTAAATATAGTTTTAGTATTTATGTTTTATATAATTACAATATTAATTTGATATCACATCATTTTTTAACTAATATACTTTTACTTGTGTTTACTAATATTTTTCTTTTTAAATATTATAATGCTATTTATTATTAGTTTTTTTTTATCTAAATCATAGTTATTATCCACGAAAGATAAGCTTATCCTAATAATTTTTAATTTATTTTCATAACTTACTTAGCTTATAAAAATAAGTTAACTTATAAATTATTATTATTTTCAATCCTTGTTAATTTACTTAAGATTTTTTTACTTGTTTTAATCAAATAATTAATTATATTCTTTTATATTATTTTATATTTATTAGTTAACTTAACTAATCTTATCAAATGTAGGTCTGGTATGTCACACCCTTAATTACTATAATGACTTTTCTTACTCTTTTAGAAAATTGTGAAATAATTTAAAATTTGACAATTAAAATTAACCCTTAATTGTATAAAATTTTGATTCTCACTTTTTTAACTTTCATATAAAATCACATAACTTGAAAATTTTTAAAATATTATTTATCTTCATTAACTCATTAATAATATAAAAAATCTGATAATATAATTAATCTTAATAAAATCATTTATCATGACAAACATTATAAATTGGTAAATCTTTATATCATAAAAGAGTTTAGTTTGCATATTCATGAAAATTATACCTCAAAACAAATATTAAGATAACATTGTTGTCAAGAAATGAATTAAATAAAATATTTAATTTTCAATAATATTTTTGAAATATATTAAAAAATCACTTAAACATCATCATTTTCATCATAAATCATTATAATTTACCTACACAATACATATTAGTATTCTCAAAATTCAAAATGTAATATATTTGAATCACCTCTTAATAGAATAATATAATATAATATCAAAATTAAATTTGTCCTCTTCTAGACAATAAAAAACTAAAACTCAAAGTAGTGACTCGATGAAATCTAACTCTTATATTTCCACTAGAAATTGGTGAGCATCCTCAAAGGATCTCTTTTCTCAAACCCTTTATTTCTATTTTGTTAACAATTGGAGTACTCAATTCATTTTATCATAACTTGTCATGCCTGAACATTAGTCTCCAACTAGAAAAAATAAAAAATAAATGCATGGGTGAGTCCTCTACTTTAGACAAACAATCACAACTCAAAACACAAATAACATCCTCGTTCATAACTCTCTTTCAAATACCACACGTCTTAAATTAGTTGGTTAGTTCTTACTTTATCTCATACCAATTTGTTGCCACTAGAACTCCGGAAATTCAATTTACTTTATTTTAAGTTAGATGACTTACCAAGAGTTTGTCATTACCTTGATACTTAGGTAATGTTCTCCATTGATTCAGATTATCTTGCTTTTGTTGGGATTACCAAGTTGACTTTATACGGAATTTCTCACAACTCGGCGTCACATTCCCAAGGTTCTTCAACTCCTAATAAAATATTCTATCATGTAATAGTTTGTCCTATCATTCCCACAAACTTTGAGGATTTTCTCTTGAACTCAAAACCCTTATTTAATCTTATTAAATACGAGTTTGTGTGACCTTCAATGGTCTTGGTACACAACGACAACCATTCACGCACATGTATACTCGTTAACATATAATAGAGGATATACCTCATTTACACCAGTGGTTCACAATTTGATGTTAATCATAATGATGACACCATCCTCAACAACACATTTTGAAGCGTCACTATTAATCTCACTCACTCAAATGGCACCTCACTCCGAAGGTCTATTATATTTTTATTACATGTAACTTTATTATGAACATCATTATTTTCATTACTTATGTATAACCCTCAGAAAAAAAAATTCTTCTTCTTTTGTATGTGCTCACCAATTTAATAATCTAAACCATCACAATTCACATCAATTTTTGTTACCCCATTAAGAATTTCATTTGTAATTTATCATTTTCAAATTTTTTTTGAATTTTCTTACTATTCTTAGTTTTATTAATTTAATCCAAGTTGTACTCTTTGCATCCATTGCACAAATATTGTTTATCTTTAATCACATTTACAATTACCTTCTACACGAAATATAGTTTCTTATTATTATTATTGTTTTTTTCATTATTATATTTGCATTGCATGTAATTTTCTATTAATTTGTTACTTTTGTAGTGAACAAATCATTTACTTGAGGTCACCCCTATTTTACTAAAAGCACTCCCTTTTTGGGGAGTCCATTTATCCAATGACTCAAAATTATTCAACTTCACACACATCATATGCAAGTACACAATATATATTGTTTGAGGGTTCCCCTTCTTGGACTCTAAGGTTCAAAAATAAAGAAATTCAAAAGCTAACACTCAAAATCAAAGTCAACAAATTTAATCATCTTATGATAATGTAAATTAAAGTCTCCATAATAAGGTTTGATTATCACAATTATTCAATAATCAACTCATAATCAATTATAACTAACATATCACTTAATCATTAAATATACACACATGCAAGACATTAAAAGTCCATTAATTATGAAAATAAAAAATTATATCAATTGATTATGAAACTTAGTTTAGTTTTTAATACAGATTATGCACAATAAATTTTTTTCATAATTTATGTCTAACATTTACTATAGTTTTCTATTTATTTTCACTTACTCCCTATTCATTATTTTTTGAGTTCTAAAAAATATAAGAAAACCTTCTCAAGTTCTATGATCCTAAATTTTTATAGAGATCATCAACATGTCTCAAGGTCTTCTATGATTTTTTCCAAACTTAAATAAATTTATTTACCATCATTTTACATTTCTAAAAGTTACTTATCCAGAACAAAACATTCAACTATTTATTTTTAATAAATATTAAAAAAGTTCAAACATCCTAAATAAATTACCATTAGATATGCAGAGTATCACAAACAATAAATTTTTTAAGTCATAATGATTACTAAAACTATTTTCTAACAGTTATTTTATCTCTAAGATAAATTTGTAGTAATTTATTAACACTAATGTTAAAATAGAAAAACTCCATAAATAAATACAAGAAAATTCACATAGCATCTTGATACCCTAAGGATCATCATCACTATACTTCTAATTTTTCAAAAATCCATCAAAATAGTTTTCTATAATTTTTCTAATGTCATAGACAAATTGAACATTATTAAAAGAAAATTAACTTAAAATTAGTAAATGACCTCAAAAAAATATGAAAAATATATATATAAACTTAAAGACCTTAAAAACTTCAAGCATACCATTTTCCTACATAGAATTAATTCACATAAATTTTAAAAGTTTAAAAACAATAGTGGTTACCCATCATCCTTTTACCTTATCCCTCTTACATTTGTTTTCATGAAATCAACATGAAAACTCATAAACAAAGTCAAATACATAGTAAAATCATGAAAATAACCATCCAATAAGGTTGAGGTAACAACCCCCGTAACTTTTTTTCCTAGCTTTCAAAATACTTGATGATAAATGTTTATTGAAAGCTTGTTGTCTTATTAATATTATACTTGAAGTTTGTTTTAATCCAGTGGTTAGCTAATTTAGAATTTAGTGATGAAATTTTTAGAAATAGAAAATAAGAAGAAAGTTCATAAACAGATAAAAGTGATTTAGAACTTTTAGTTGCTACAAATAATTTTCTCTCTCTTACACCTACGCTTAAAAAACAAATAAAACCTACCCTAACCCTCCAATAACTTTTGTCACCCCTCTATCTTCTCTCTATATCTCTATTTCATTTTTAATTGGGTCCATATGAGACCTAATTGAGCTAGGTCTAAGTCCATCTTGATTTTTTGTGTCAATTTCATTAGTTAAAATTTTATCGTTTTGTATAGTTTTCATCAACTAGTTTACTATGTATTTTCTTATTTTAAATATTTATTTCTCCTATTTAGTAATTAATTTAATTAATCTCTTATTAATTAATTTAAATTTTTATTTCCTAATTTAACTATTTTTTTTGCTTAGAAACCCTTTAATAGATAATTAAATTGCTTAATTGATCAATCAATTAATTTCTAACTTGTTCTTCTTGCTAAAGATTGATTAATAAATTAAACTTAATTAATTTTAATTATCCTAATTTCAAATCACCTTAATATATTTATTGTCACTAATTATAATTATTACTAACTTATTAGTAAATTCTTTCTATCGTTAAAATTCTAATTTTCTATTCTAATAAAAATGTCCAAATATTAATTAACTTAATTATCATTTAGGAATACTAATTTTATTAAATATTATTATAATTTAATTAATTCTATTATGCTTAAATTCACTAACTAATTAATTTGAAGTTTAAGACTCTAATTATTAAGTTTAAACTAATTTTACTTTTATATACTAAATTATCCTTAATGAGTTGATTTGTCAACTCATTAAATTATCCTTCCTTTTAACTTTTGTTGAATAAATGTTCATTGGTCTTTGACTTAGGTTGACAAGGCTTAATTAATCTTTTCGTAGTTTAATCTTTTAATTTATCATATTTTTTATCTCTTATTTAATTATTTCATGCTCAATGATTTAGTTAACTATCTTTTGAGCTACTATACCATATATAATATTATTTTTCAGTATTAAATTTTTAAAATATTACAACTCTTCCATGTTTTTAGAAAATTTAATTATTTACCCCGTTAAATGATGATCTTATAAGAGCAATATCATATTTTTATAATAGTAAAAAAAATCAATTCAATAAAATGAAACTCTAATCCCTCCCATGAGAAAGATTTAGTGAAAAACTTAATTAAAAAATTAATCTTAAAAATGTTAAATTCTCAAAAATAATTTTTAAAATATACATACCAAATACAGAAAATTAACATTTTTATCATAAGATTTTTAAGAAACTTAAAATAATTCTCCTACCAAACACCCCCTTAATTCAATTAGCAAGTTTATATAAGTTTTTAACTTTTCAACTAGTAGTTTGAAAAAAAAAAAAAACTTTCCAATTAACTTATAAGTTGATTTTATTGAACATTTAATTTTGAACTTTTATCAAATTTTTAATTAGATTTTCAAATTTTTTCTTATTTCAATTAAATCTCTAAATTTATATATATGTTTTAATAAATAAATTTTAAATTTTTTAAAATTATTAAAGTTTGAATTTAATTCCTCTAATTTTTTTATTATTTTCGTATATCTAATTTTAAAATATATTTTTATTTATTTATATTTAAAATATATAATTTTTTATCTTTAAAGTGTTGAAGTGTTTTAAATAAAATTTTCATACAAGAG
>JAMLFT010001750.1:0-28935 GCA_026544285.1 Pachyrhizus erosus
ACTCCTTTATATTTTAAAATTCTTAATTTTATCCTTTATATTTTTAAAAAGACTCATTTAGTCATTTTCTTGAAGAAAAAAACGAAAAATAACTAAAATAGATATTTTAAAAATATAAAATATGAAATTAGAAATTTTAAAATATAAATGGTTAAAATAAAAAATAAAAAAATATAATTGACTAAAAAATATTTTAGTCTATTAATAAATAAGTTGATGTGATTAAATAATCAAATTTTATTAGATGATTGTGTATAAATATTTTGTATTGATATTATACATAAATTGGATTTTAAAAATAATTTATATTTTACTAAAATATATTAAATTATATAAAAAAATGATTAAATACATCATTACTTCTAAAAAAACTATTGACAATACATATAATTATTAATATTATTATTTTCCATTGTTATTTGATAATAAGATAGATTGAATTTGTTTTTGTTAGATATTGATACTAAAATGTTAGAAAGATTTAATTATAGACTTTGATCAATATTATTATAATTTATAAAAAATGAGATATGATAAATTATATTAAATTAAATATCAAATATAAAATTTATCTAAAATCTTAAAAAAAAATTGTCATCACTTAATGAGAGTGCAAGTAATAAATGCAATTATAAGTAAATAGATATCTATGAAGATAGATGTTAAAATTGTTATATACATAAATATAAAATAAAATACGAATATTTTTAAAAAAACAAATATAATGATAGGTATAATATCAAAACAAATATAATGATAGGTATGATATCTTATCCAAATTTTATTCATTAAACGTGATTATAACATATAAAATTAGGCCTTATTTACTTTTAATTTAATCTTCATTGCTTATTACACATCACATTAAATTGTCTTCTTATCAGTTTTAATTTAGAAATGGATATTCAATTTTAGTTTTTTGTGATATTCCAATTGTGTATGATATATGATTAGGAAGAGATGGTATGTGTAAAATTCTTGATAAGAGATCAATCTCAAGACCCATGACTCGTTGGCATTAGTAGAATTCTACATACCCAAACTACTCTAATTCATTCCCAAGTTATATTTGAATTTTCATTAAATGAGAATACGTCTTTTGTTAATTATTATAGTCCCTTTCTTCAAGTAACACTTGTTTTCATCTTTTAAATTTTATTATGGTTGTTCTATTCATTTCTCTCTCTCTCTCTATATATATATATAGATATTTAAATACTTCTATATTTAGTTACTTATTTAAATTAATCATTCATATTTTTATCATAATTTTGTTTTTTTAATTATATATTTTAAAATTTTATTTAAATTAAAAATACCTATGTTTTGTATAAAATACTTTCTAGATTTAAATATTTTTAAGTGAACTCAAGATATTTTAGTCGAGAATAAAAATTAATTTATAAGATTTTAAGATGTATTTTAGACTCTGACATTTTTTAAAAGATATTGTTCCATATATATAGACTCAAAAGTGATGGTGTCTGATTGGATTCTTATAAATAAATAAAAAATCTAAAGTTTAGATTAATTAAATTACACCAACTAACCCAGTACATTAATATCAATTTATGTCACTAACCCTTTTAAGTGTCGCCAAATTGGTCTTTGTATATGAAAATCTATGGCTAATTAATATCATCGTGGCTTCTAGATATCTCAATCTTATCATTTTATTTGTAATTTTTTTTAAGTTGATCTCTTTTTCAATAACGACTAGCTTAACTTCTAGAAAGTAAACTGATCCATGTAAAAAAATCTATAATAAATTATTAAAAGGGTAATTATGATTTAACAAGAATTTTTTAAAAAATAAAAAAATTTCCATGAACGTCGTATGAAAGATGAGCCAATAAGAACACTTTTCTTTTTCTTTCATTTTTTATTCAAACTAGACAAAACGTTAGATTGCCTGTTTATTATGCTGAGAATAAAACACCATTTACATAAGCTTTTGTGTGAATATTGAAAAACATGTCAATTCTCACAACCAATCAAATAATGTAACTTTTCCAAAAGGTGTACGTGGTGCAACTGTGGACGTATCTTTATATCCACCATTATAAATGTATTGGACATTTTTTTATTTTGCATTTATGTTACTTTAATGAGGCACACTCCCTAATCTTGTGATTGCACAGAAAGATGAAGGGCATTCAAAGTAATTTACTTCTTTTTTGTGATTCCCTTTTTTTATTTTAATTTCCTCTGCCAACTTAAAATTTTGAATTAAAAAATAAAATTAATAATTTAGTCCTTATGCTCTATATTATTTTTAATCTTAGTCTATATATTAAAAATCTATATTTTAGTCCTTACATGAAAAAAAAAATTACAAATTGGAGCTTAGCTATTTGTCAAAGTTATAAAACAAACACTTTTAAAAGAAAAAATAAAATAATAAAATAATTTTTAATTTAAAATTAATTTATGTACACATTTAAAATAATATTTTACAAAAATTAATATAAAATAATTTTTACAAATTATTTTATATATGAGTTAATTTTAAATTTTGGAGATATTTATTTATTTATTTATTTATTTATTTAAAATACTTTTGGAAAAGTTTATTTAAATAAATATTTTATATTAAAAAAAATAGAATATATATACACCTCATTTTTGTTATACGAGTGGAAGAAATAGATAGAAAGAAAAAAAAATAAAGAGAAAGAAATTAATAGACATAACAAATAATGAATCAGAAATAATGGAGAAAATAAGAAAAAAAAAAGTAAAAATAAGATAGGAAAAAAACTGAACATACAAAATTTAATAAGCTAGCCAGATTTAGTCCCATACTTAACCCCATTTCATAGTTCCTATATAGAAATTTTCTTTCAATTTAGTCTTTACATAAGGAAAGTTCTACGTTTTAATTAGTCTCTATGTTTAAACATATCATTTTTTATTTTAATTCATAAATGATTTTTTTTAACATCATTAAAATTTTAATAAAAGTATAGACTAAATTTTAAACATTTTTTATATAGAGCAAAATGTAATTTTTTTAAAAGTAAAAACTAGAACAAAAATAATAACAATGAATATAAGGACTAAGCTTAAAATTTAATGTAAACAAAAAAAAAAAAAGAAATACAGGATAGTAGACAAGCAAGCAACCACCATTCTCCTTAAGCAACAGCCATATCCTTAAATTCATTCCAAAGAGGAGAGAAAGCAAAGCTCTTCCTTGGTGGTTCAATTTCAAAGGAAGAAGAGGAATTTGGAGGCAAATAATTGATCCATGGTGGGGGAATCAAGAAAGTGGGTGGTATTGCTAGCAACAATATGGGTACAGGCATTCACAGGGACAAACTTTGACTTCTCATCATACTCATCTGAACTCAAAACTGTCCTTGACATTACTCAGCTTCAGCTCAATTATCTCTCTGTAGCATCAGACATGGGAAAGGCTTTTGGATGGTGTTCTGGGCTCTCACTCATGTATTTCCCTTTGTGGATGGTTATGTTCATGGCTGCTTTTCTTGGACTTGTTGGCTATGGCTTCCAATGGCTTCTCATTCATAGACTCGTCACTTTGCCTTATGTTGTTGTAAGTTTTCTTCACATCTCTTTAGTGTTGCATTGCTAATTCTTTACATTTTTCAATTCATTCATTTTTGTTTTGGTGATGTGGGAATTTCTGGAAAATTAATCAACCATACCCAGAGTCACCGGGCCTAAAGAAAATCTTTTTAGAATATTTTTACTTTGAATAAAAGAATTTATGTTGAATCTTTTTTATCAATATACCTAATATTTTTTACTATTTACATTCTTTTTTATCTGTCTTTAAAAGTATTTATTTTTATAAAAATAAAAAATATAATAAACTTTTTTATTTTAATAAAATAATTACAAAATTTCTTATTTTTTCTCTTTTCATTTTTATTTAAAGTAAGAGATATAATTAATAAAAAATAATTAATGTTCTCTTAAATTTTAAAAATAATAGATAAACAAAAATATAAATATTCTAAAATTTTAATAATTAAAAAGAAACGAAAGAAGTAATTTATAAAAATTGAAAGCAAATATTTTTTAGTGATCGGTCTAAAACTATTTTATCTTTGGATTCGTATGATAATACCATACATGAAACTGGGAAAGTAAATAGAAAAAATATTAAATCCTTATGTATTATCATTTTACCAACTATAAATATTGGAAGTGTTTTATATTAGTGATTTGTAAGACATTAGTTTTTATTGAATATTTTTTTATAAAGTAATAAGAAAACTTATATGAAAATTTGTAGAAAGAAGTTGCATTACTCAAGTGAATAAATAAAGTGTTTCTTTGGATTTTATGAAAGAGCTTTGTTTGAAGCACAATTATGTTTAATCATATACACATTTTCCTATCATGGTTTTTATTAATCTTTTAGAACTCTATGAAAGTGAAAAATCCTATGAAAGTACAAATTTATGGTATATAATCTAAGTAGGTAACTGGCAGAAGAATCAACCGTAAGAGACACTTTCCTAGTTGTCTGGAAAAAACTGACAGTAGTAGTGTGAAAGGAAATACGTGCACCCCTTAGCCACACGACAAACAATACTAACCTCAAATGTATCAACACGATCAATCTTATAACTTGATCATTGATGTAGTGGTTGAACTAATCCATTAATTTAGGATTGGAATTGTGTGCTTTTCAAAAACTCTACCAAATCTCAATAGTAAGAAATAAACGTCTCATCATGTTTAAAAGAATATCAAAGTAAAAAGAATAAACAAAGTTAAAATTAAATACGATATCTCTAAATCATATTTTTTAATCTATGAGCCAATATAGATAACGGAGTCCACATCACAAAATCCAAATAAATAAGAAATTAAATAAACCCCGTTAATGATCTCAAAAAAAAAAACAAAATTGTTAATTAACTGCTTTTATTAGGTTGCTTTTAGATAGGAGTATTCAAAGGTCAAGTTACCAGGCCTTTACATTTGGTCAGATTCTAACCACATATTAGAATTCGATTAATTTTTTAATCTAATTTTGACCTATTTAACTAATGATTGTAATCGAGACAAGACCAATCGATAAACGTATAATTTTTATATATAATGTGTAGTTTAGTTGTAAATTTTGGAAATAAGGAAATTAAAAGTTTATGAAAAATATCTTTAAATCAATTATTTCAATATTTTAATAATCTTGTTAAAAGTTATTGATTTAAATAAATATTTTTCTAATTAATGCTTATGTTTTAAAAGATATTTAAGCCTTAAAATACTACTATAACATTAAGCTGAGCTGATCCCATCTTGAAAGAGAGTATTCCGAACCCAACTAGATTTTTCTTAATTAAAATTTTAAGGGTCTTATTTTTAAAAACTAATCCCTTCCTAATTAATTAACTTTCCTTCAGTTGGGATTACCAGGCTTATCTGGTTTTGGACAGCCTTATTTTCCAATAATCAAAGTAGCAACAATAAAATAAAATTGTGCCTGAATTTAGTTTGTTAATCAGTCCTTTTTCAACTAACTAGATTGCTGGTGGAGTTGTTCTGATAGCTGCAAATTGGTTAAGATTAGTAGCTGACCAGCTTTAGGAACTTTCCCAAGTTTGTCAGTTTTAATTTACTATTATTTAGTTTTTAGATTCAAGCCAACTAACATGATTATTAATTTATGCAACCTTTTCAAGTTCTCTACCTTTTAGATCCAAGCCAATTACTCATTAGATTCACTATGGTCATCTGTAGCTTGAAGCATTCTTCTGAAGTTCTTTGGCACCATTTTGTTATGTTAGTTCACCTACCCTTTCCCATCAAGTGGGGATAGGATTGAGTATGAATGTTTAAGTATAAGTTAAGTCAAAATCATAATAAAGATTATCCAATGAAAAAAAAATGTCAAATGCATTTTTCCTGTAATTTAATATTTCTATTGCATTTTTTATCCTAGATTCTATTGCAATAATGCAATCTTTCCCTTTACTAATAAAATTAATTTTTATTATAATATTCATGATTTCTCTCTCTCTCTCTCCACCATCCACTTCTCTTGAAGTTCCTACCTTCCAAAAGACATGACCGTCCTTAATTACTATGCTTCCTTGAAGTAGGGTGCAAAGGCCAACATGAGTTAAGCAACATGGCAACTTTTATATAAAAACTATTGATTATACAAGAAAGTGTATTTTTAACTGTATTTAAATTCTTAAGAGATTGTATTATTGGAGAGAAAATTTGTTGAAATTCTTAAAACCTATGCAGCATTCTATAATCTACTAAAATTGAGTTAAGAAACTCTACTGTGGTTACATCATTAGAGACGCTCTGAGGCATAAAATGAATTTAACACAAAACGTATGAATTAATTTTAAACAAAACAGACTCACATTCTACTATTTTCCTTATGCAATAGAGAGGAAGAGATGCAAAACAAATCCTCTTTTAAAGAGTTATAGGAGAGAGGTTTCACTGCCATCCAAATTACAAGTAGTTATGATAAATTCATTCTTAGCTTCTCAAATTTGTTCAGAGATATTTGTAAAAAAGAGCAGAACTACTTTCACCACCAAAAGTTTCACTAGGATTTCAAATTTGTGTGACTAAACTTTTAGAGACTTTGGTAACATGTAAATAACACAAACCAATTTGTAATTATATTCTATAAACGTTTCCAGATTGATTGCTAATAACAAAACAACATTTGTGCTCATTGAACAGGTCGTTTTTCTATGCCTGATTGCTGGCTGCAGCATCTGCTGGTTCAACACCATCTGCTATGTCTTATGCATCAGACATTTTCCATCAAACCGTTCCTTTGCATTATCCTTGAGCATTAGTTTCAATGGTGTGAGTGCAGCTTTGTACACTCTCATTGTCAATGCAATAAACTCAAATGATGACACTCTCTATTTATTACTCAATGCCATTGTTCCTGTGCTAATTTCTGGACTAGTACTAATCCCAATTCTCCATCAACCACAACCTCAACCACATTCTGTTGACACCATTCAGCACGATTCATCGGTTTTTCTCTGCCTCAACATCCTTGCCCTTGTCACGGGCCTCTACCTCCTCTTCCTATATTCCTTCCCTTACACTGCGGCCATTGCTCGCGTTATCCTTCTAGGTGCCATTTTTCTTCTTGTGTTGCTCTTATTCTTGCCTGGCATTGTGTATTCTAGAGAATGGTCTTGCTTTACTGTACCCTCAAGCTTTTCCTTCTCCAACTCAAGATTCCCTCGTGCTGACCTTGATGACGATGACCTTTACAAAGAGCTCATTGCTATTGAGGGCAACTTGAGGAATCAAAGTACACAAAGCACAAAAGAAAAGAAATGTTGTCTTGTGAATGTGTTGGAGAGAGAGCAGCATACAATGCTAGGGGAAGAGCATTCAACTAAGTTGCTAATGCGTAGGTGGGACTTTTGGCTGTACTACATAGCATATTTCTGTGGAGGAACAATTGGGTTGGTTTACAGCAACAACTTGGGGCAAATTTCCCAATCATTAGGACACTATTCTCAGACTTCTTCTCTTGTCACACTCTACTCCACATGTTCCTTCTTTGGTCGCCTTCTTGCAGCCTCACCTGACTTCTTAAGCAGGTACTTTTAAAGGTCTTTGTAGGTTCTAATAAAATTATCTAGAATTTTGATAGAATTCAACTAGATTCAAGGGTGATTGTTAACATAATGTGGTTCTAGAGTTAGTAAGCATCTCACTCACTGTTTGGTTTGAGAAAACATTTTCTATTTTCACTTTGTTTTCTATTTTCAAAAATTTGTAATGGAAACAGTGAAAACACCTTATGGTCTTCTGCTTTCATTTTTTTGTTTTTACTGTATAGACTTCAGAAATTAGGAAACAAGAGAAAATAAAAAACATTTTCTCAAACCAAACTGTCAATTTTGGAAAAAAAAAATTAGAGTTTTATTTCTATCCACTATCAATATAAAAAAATTTACTTTGTAAGCTAATTAGATGGCACAGTAAATTGATATGACTTTTAAGATTATTATTGTTAAAGTAAAAAAAACATAACATACATTTTAATTTGTGATTAGATGACAATGTAATAATGCATATACTATTTATTAAAAAATCTATACACTAAAGTATTTTTCCATTTACATAATTATTAATCAACTGTTCTTGAATATGACAATGCAGGAGAATACACTTTGCAAGAACTGGATGGTTTGCAGCAGCCTTGGTGCCAACACCAATTGCATTCATTTTGCTGGCCATATCTGGCAGTGGACCAGCATTACACATAGGCACTGCCTTGATTGGGCTTAGTTCAGGCTTTGTGTTTTCTGCAGCAGTATCTATTACATCAGAGCTATTTGGTCCCAACAGTGTTGGTGTGAACCACAACATCCTCATCACTAACATTCCCTTAGGTTCATGTCTCTATGGCCTTCTTGCAGCCTTGGTTTATGATTCCAATGCCATGAAACCAAGGCATACAATTCAGCTGCGCGAAATGTCCATGTGCATGGGGAGGAAGTGCTACCTACAAACTTTCATATGGTGGAGTTGCATTTCAATGGTAGGATTGGTTTCCAGCTTCTTACTTTTCATCAGGACTAAGCAAGCTTATGACAATTTTGAAAGAAATAATAACAGAAACAATGTAGCTCCAGAATAAGAACTCTTCTATGAAGAACAGTGTACCATTCTCTCAAATACCAAAAAGCAAGATATCATATTTACCTCTACTATAGAGTCACAAAACCTTCCAACATACATAGAACTTAGTAGTTTCACATCAAGTTTAGGATGTTACTTAGGCTTGGTTTTTTTCAACATTTGATAACAAAATTGTATTTGGGCTGTGTGGTGGATTAGAAATTGTGTTATACGCAAAATAAAACTATTGAAATGACAGTAAAAAATTTAAACACTAACTAGTTGTAACGAAAATGTTATTTCAAGACTAATCAAACATATTTGTAAATTTATCAATTTCACATAGATGATTTTCTACACTTATTTACATTTCCTTACAAATTGTTTGTAATAGCATTTATGCCCTAGGTGACAAACTTGAGATCCTAAACATGGATCAGTCGCAACTTAGGCACATTGGAAGTCCATTTACACAAACAAC
Organism: Pachyrhizus erosus; assembly: GCA_026544285.1. Classification (NCBI taxonomy): domain Eukaryota; kingdom Viridiplantae; phylum Streptophyta; class Magnoliopsida; order Fabales; family Fabaceae; genus Pachyrhizus; species Pachyrhizus erosus. The sequence goes on from JAMLFT010001750.1 coordinate 9,086, forward strand.
GTGCACAATTTCGAAAAACAAAGTATTCTCGTTGAAGCATTGACGTTTATTGTTGTAAAATGACGCTCTGCGCAAGTGAACATAGTGCTCTAAGGCACATCATTGAGCCTCATTTCCTGGCACTTAGCCCCATCGTGTTAGCTTGAACTTTTCTTCCAACCCTTTACCAATTCTCTTGATTTTAGCCTTTGTATGGTCTCTTTATGGAACTCTCCAAGTCTTTCCCATGAAACTTGAAACACTCTTTGGATACCCCCTAGACCTCTATCAAGACCTGAACAACGTACATGATATTCAAAGTTGTTCCATGAGGCTCCTTGATGGACAATGAACAATGGCAACATGAGGCTCCTTTGAACTGAATTTGATACTAGAATAAATTTTTATTTTTGTCAAATGTACGCCTTACAAAAAGCAATTCTAAAGCAAATACCCATCTAAAATCACACATCATACATTGTAAGATATCATTTTACCCTTCTTATGTCTTATGTAGCTTAATGAGACAAATTTACTTACTAATCCTTAGTAATAGGGGTTTTTCATCAAAATGGCTAAACAAATTTCTTACCACTTTTTAAATATTTTTCCTTTACTTCAAATTAGAAAAATTAAAATGAAACACTCCTTTTAGCCCTTAAATCTAGTTCAGCAACTCCAAGGAGTTTTGGAGGGAAACTTTATTATTTTTAAAATCTATTTTACCATTATTTTCATTATAAAACTATTCCTTGAGTTTGAAAAATCCTAATAATCTTTATTTTTAACTTAGATCATTCTTTCTACTTAGAAAACGTTGTCCCTTCTTTCTTCTTCTTAGTCTAGCCAAAACCACCCTATTAGGTCATAAGACGAATCAAGACCTTTCAAAGTTTGACTTTATGCAAAACAAATTATAAGTTTGGAGATTTATGTCTTAGCACTAACAGACGAAAAACTATGTTTTATCTGCATCTATCTAACAAACGGTAACTCAACAAAAGCTTAGTCCAATAATTTATGATATTTTTAAAATTTTGATACTTTGATCCTTAATGCAAAGAATGTGCATTTATTCTTCATAGAATTTTACAAAAAAGAAGAAAGAGAAAAAACAAGTCAAATGGTAAAGCTACCTACTACATAAAAAAGGTATGTCAAAGCAAGTTGGAAAGTATTCAAGTGTACGAAATTTGAAGTGACCTTTAACACTATATAAAGAGTACAACAATAAAAAAATAATCAAGCTATTTTATCAAATCCGTTTGACAAGTTGGTGACATGCATTAAATGTCCTAATGAACATCTTTACTAACAAATTAAGAACAAAGGTTATATAGTCACAATAGTTATTTTCTTCTAAGGCTTATAAATAGATGAAAAGTTATAAGAAGTTAAAGTTAAAGAAGTGAACTATGCACGACTAAACATTCAAATTTTCTTTAACTTCTAAAGTTTCTTAGCTCTTAAAACATTTGTATATCTTGAGATTGTAGAGTTTGAGCTTAAACAATATAGTTGTTTGTAAGACGTTATAAGTCATTAAGACCAAAAAACACCAAACTTTAGGATTTTGTTTGAAGCCTAAAGAGACTTTGTGAAAAAAAAATACTTGGGATGATAACTTGGAAAGACTACTGTAAAGACTATTTGGGTAGAGTTAGAAGAGACTTAAGAAAATAATATTTGTGACCTTTATCTGTTATAGTGAAATTTGGTTGATTGACTAAAGAATTAGACATAGCCTTAGTAGTAAAAACGTACCAATATAAAAATTTCTTGTTTTTATCTTTTCTTATTTGTTTTATCTAACATTAAATTGTGTTTCATCTTAATGTTATTTTACAAAAGGTTTGAGAATATTAAAGTTTTGAGAATTATCGTTTTTCTTCTTAAATATCTTTGTCTTTTAACTTATGTGTCTTTCTCAAGGTTTGCAAAAAAAATAAAAAAAATTAAGAAACACAATTCAATTCTTCTTCTTATATTTCCTTGTTCTATACACACCCTTATCTCAAGGAACCATTTTCTTCTTCGTTTATTCTATTCAAGCTCCAACAAGTCAAGTGTCCTAACTTTTCTAACATAAAACTTGTTCAAGATTACTATTCTACTTTATCTTCTTCAATTAAGGTAAGTTTTTCGTCCATTCCTTTTCTTTATTAGGTTGCACAATATTTATCTCACAAACTCTCCATATCATGTATTTCTTCTTTCCATTCTCATAGCCAAAATGATTGCTTTGTTGGTGGCTTTTGAGTTTTGAATGGAAATCCATTATGTTTTTGCACAAAAGACCTATTTGGATAAATTTTTCATACACTTATAGAAAAAGAAAATAAAAATAAAATAAAATAAAGTTTTCAATAAACTAAAATAACTATGCATAAGATATTTTATAGAAGTTCTATTACTTAGCTTTTTCAAAATTTTATTTTTAACTTATTCATAAGCTAAGTCTAGTTTATGAAGAAAATTATTTTATTTTTTCTTCTTCTTTTTTCTTCTTCTTTTTTCTTCTTCTTTTTTCTTCTATAAATGCTTACGAAGAAGCTTGTCTAAGCATACCTAAATTTTTCTTAGTAAACTCTTTCTAAAGAGTTTGACCCTTTATTGTTGTTCTTGATGGAAAATAACTACTTGAATGATAAAGCATGAATTTTTGGTATTTTTCCTTTTTGTATGCAAAAATATGATATTGTTATACATATATTTTTTTACTAGAATATTGGTTATATATGTGTGATTATATGATGTTCTTTGATGGATCCTTGCTTTAGTTTGAGTTTTTTTTTTTTTAATCTTTTTGGAAGCATAAAGTTGAGATCATTGACCCTTCATAAACTTGAACAAAGATGATAATTTAGTCATAAGACAAGATTTTTATGCCTTGGGACAATAGATATGTAGCTCATAAAATTTTAAGTTAGTGTTAAAAGTGGATTAAAAATCATAATCCAACTTATAATAATTTTAGGTCATGTTTTAATGAAAAAATGATTATGCGGATTTCATGGCTAAGCTTGGAGCTTCAAGAGAAAAACATGCATAGTTATGTAACTTTACCTATTATTGCATCAATATTTTGTTGGGTGTTGATACATTTAGGGTTTCTTTCATTAATATGTATTTTTTTGTTGTTTTGTTTTCAACTTATATAAAAAAAAAAGTTAAGAGAACTTTATAAAAATGTAAACTTTGGTGAAAAAATTGGCTAAAATTTATTGTTGGACATCAATACAGTAAGATTATCTTAATAGAAGTGATTAAAAGTCATTAATGAACTAGCATAAAGTTTGGATTAAAAATAAGCTAATTTAGACTAATGTTGAGACTATAATTAAAAAATAGGTGAACCATGGATAAAATTGTATTTTTGGTCATGTTAAATCAAAATCATGTTTAAAATATTCAAATATAGTTAAAATTAATTTATTGAGATCAAATTTAAAGACAAAATAATTTTGGACTTAAAATAAGTAAATTATAGGTTAATTAGTTAAAATAGAAAATTTAGGGGTAAAATAGTAATCTCATATTTAAAAGTCTTAGAAAATTTAGAAAATTTAATATACTAAAACCATTGAATAGGATAAATTTTTTGTAAAAGAATGAAGTCAAAATACCAAATAAATATTTTAGAATAAATTTTTGAAATTAAGAAAATAATATTATACTAATAAGCTATTTAATTAATTTTAAAATTTTAAAATAAATAAATATGGACTTTCATGAGGATATTAATGCATTTCATTTTAGACCATTTTTAGGTGACCTTTTAGTTAGGAAAATTTCATTATTTGACATTTCAAACTTAGTTATAACATATTTTCATTTTTTTTACATCTTTTGTAGAATTTGTTGTACTGGGTGTTTTTGTGTTGCAAAAGTAAAAATATTTCATACTTTAAAACATTAAAAGAGAAAAGAAAGAGACACTACATTTCTTTAAATTGAAGTTAGAAAGTTTGGAGATCTCATAGAAGGTTCAAAAAGTGGAACTTGAGACCTAAAGGCTAGCACGCTTAGGCTAACCCTTGCACGCCCATGCCCAATATTATTGCACACCATTCACACAATGATAAACGCTAACTTTCTTGTGCCTAGCTAGGCATGTCCATGTATGTGCCCAACATGTTAACACTTAGTTTTTGTATTTTTTGACTTTTGTCTGGGCATGGACCTTTTAACTCATTGTCTTTTAAGTACTTTTTTAAAACTTTAGAATGAGGTTTTGACTCTTTTGTTTTGACGACTTGGAGGAGAGCATCAGTCTTAATCATCTTCTTTCTCTTCTTTGGTTTGATTTTTTTTTTCTTATTTACTTTTTTGTTAGGTTCGATGGTTACCTACAAATAAATTTCTTTATTTCTGGGATTGGGTATAGCCTTATGATTTGTTAATAAATTAATTTCAATTTACCTTTTGTGAATCTTGTTCTTGTTGATTTCTTCTTATTGTGTTTATTTTATTGAACAAATATGGTATGCATTTGACATTTCTTTAAGGGCTTATAGAGGTACTAAAATTATAGGGGGGAACTTAGGTGTGAAACTATGACAATGGATTGAACCCTAAAAGGAATAAACGATTAACATTAAACTTAAAGGATCTAATTAAACATAGCCACCATGGGAATAGAGGTAAATTTGATTAGATACACTTCCATATCTTAAAAAAAAAAGTAAATGATTACCTTAGGTTAATTTACCTTCAAAAGGAACTCGTAAGAGTCTAAAGGAATTAACTTGTTTTATTAATTGTCCTAACATTAACTCAATTTCAAAATGTTTTAATTATTAAAATTTAATTTGTATAAATTGCTTTCCTATTTTCATTTTTCCATAATCACCTCTTTATTTTAAACGTTAATTAATATATTTTTATTCCATTTAAATTGCAATTTCACATAGCCAAATACATGATCCATGTGGAAATGATGATTTAATTACTTGATGATATCATGCACTTGTGACTTTTGTATGTCAAGTTTTTTGTGTTGTTGTTAGGCATTGTGTCTCTTGGCTTAATGGTAAATGTTTTTTATTTGGAATTAATTTGTGATTGTCTCCCTTATTTTTGTTTTAAATTTTTTTTTTCAAACTTCACATTTTTATCCACTTTTAGAAGATGTTACCTTATGTATGTCAAGATCTTTTCGGTTAAGAAAACCTATTGAAGCATTTTCATCAAGACAAACTTTTGGAATAAGCCTATTATTAGTCTTTATGTTCCACCTTCACAAGATTGTATGCTAACAAATCTATTTTTTCCTTTTAGAAAAGGAGATTGTTTATTGACAAAATTTTTATCTCAAAACAATATGGATTCCTTTCCTAAAGCCCTTTTGTCAAGTGCTTCGGCCAATGTTTATTACCAAAATCTTAATTTTTTATTTCATTTTATTAGGTGACTTGACAACTGGATTTGAACCAACCTAAATGTGATTTGGTTGGTTGAGTTTAAGTTGTCATTTTTTTATTAAATTGATTCAACTAAAACTAATTAGCATTGATGAGTTTAGATTTAAATATCCTAAACCTAAATTAACTCGGCATGGGACTACCTTCACTTAATACATGTCTAGTTGAAATTATTTTTTAACAATTTAAGTAACTAAATAATTGTAAATTTGATTAGAATATATCAATAATATGGTGAAACCAAATACGTGGATGAATGTTAGACCCTTAAAAAAATCTATGATTTTGATGATAACAAAAGAATGTTATAGTTTGATGAATACTAATGATTTGATAAGTATGTTAGCACAAATACATCCTAAATAATGGAAATGTAGTGATTCCTCAACTTAGACATATAAAATATAAGTGAAAAATGTTAAGCATTATAAGCGATAAAAGCGCTTGATACATCCAATTGACATTTTTATTGAATATATGTCCAATACGTTTTACAAAAATTATACATTTTAGATGTATAATTTGAAAATACATTATAAATCAATATACATTCTAAAATAACATCAGACTTATTTTCTACTTACACCTTTATTATGTTTGAATTAATGTTACACATTTTTTAATGCCTATGATATTTGCAATCATAATTTACTTTTGATTTTATCCTTATTGTTTATCTAACATTTAAATTCAAATGATCATTTAATGAAAAAAAAACATACATGATGAAGATAAACAAACTTCTAGGTCAAAATGATTCTTAAGCTTTAAAGTTTGTCAACAAAGAAAATGCTAAAGTAGAAATGTTTAGAAGAGTAATTGACTTGCAAAAACTCAAAAAGCAAAAAGAGGAAAATACACAGGACAAATATATTCTCTTTCCTCTTTCAATAGTTGAACTCTTACAGTACGAAAATGTAAAGAAGAGTTATACATTTAATGTAGAACAAAACGAGGAGAAGAAAGAAGAACATTGAGTCACAAAGAACGTCTTTCATCTCTGCCTATAAAAATCAAAACATGAAGACTTTAAAAAACTAAAGAAATAGGAATGTTTTAATGAATTTTGTCTTCAGCACTAATACGTCTTGTATTCTTAAATTTATTTTTGAGATTTTGTTTTGTAAATCTATCATATCCTTAATTTTGTTAAATTGTAATCTGTGTTAAACTTTCGTATCCTCACACTGTGAGTTATTTTATCTTGTAAATATTTGTGAAAACCAAGAGTGACTTAAAGTGAAAGAATACTTAAGATAACTAAGACAAGTGATTAATTGTTGTAGCTAAAAGTGATGATAAAAATAAATACTTGGATTAAAAAGTCAGAAGTGACTTCAAAAATATTTGTGTATAGCCAGAAGTGGCAAAGTCAGTATTTATGTTATAATTACATTTTTAATTAATGAACCTCTTGTATTAAGAGAGAATTAGATGTAATTTAAGAGTTAGAACAAAACAATATAAAATATTTTTAATATTATATTTGTCCCTCACAATTTATATGTTCTGATTCAAAAAATTATTATTCATTTATTTTATACGTCTTTTCAAAAGAGTTTACAAAAAATTAATAAAAATTACATACACATTATTCAATCCTATTTTTAATATATTTTCTAACATTTCATAATACAAATATTCTTATATTATTATTTAATAACAAAATAATATATTTAATTTTAACAACAACTTTTAAAATTCATATATAAAATTACTTCTAATTTACAAAACCATGACTTTTTAGTCGTGAATGAAAATTAAACCCGAAAATTATTTTTTAAAATAAAGTTTATGGGATTTTATGTGAAATTAAATTTTATGATTAGTCAGGTAGCTGGCTCACAAAGTTAAAGTTTGTAAAATACCTCACCTCCAAAAAAAAAGAAGTCAAAAACCTTAATTACTTTTAGTTAAAAAAACTAACCATAAAGCAATAATAACATAATGATACATGACATTGAATTTTTTTTAACTAGAATAAAATAGAAATATACGAAGGATTGAAAAAAGGTTAAAATATTATTTTTATTTATTATGTTTAAGTGTTTTTTATTTCAATTTTTTATGTTTTAAAATTTTAATTTATTTCTTCATTAATAATGATATTATTTTTAAAATATTATTTTTTATTTCTTCATTAATAATGATATGGTGTTGTTTTTATTGTTATTTATTATATTTTCATATAGTTGATATTTTTAATGACACAAAACTGTTAAAAATTATTTGTTTAAATCATTTAATAAGTATTTGACAATGCCTAATCATAAAAAAATGCAACAAATTGCTAAATCCCATCTTCACGGTGTGGTTATTCCTCCTCATCTTCCTTGTTGTCACCACCTCCTAAACTCTTATATCAAAGGCAACACTATTGTGAACAATTTCTTACTTCCTTTGTCCCTCTTGTTTCCTCCTCCAAACCTCACCCTTAACTTAATCATTGCGCCCTTTAACTTTAAGAAACCCATGGAAAAGTTTGAACCCTTTGTTCGTGAAGGGTAATTTTTTTAGCAACCCAATAAGCAACAATGATGTCATCATAAACAAGAAAAAGGAACCCTATTCTCACTCCATTTCCTTAATTACTACAATGCCACTGTCTTTCTTAGCTCAACATCAAGAGTAATTGTAAATTTATATCAAAATTGTCAATGCATGAGAGGGAGGGAAAACATTGAGAATGATAAAGTTGGAGTAAAGGATTGAAACAACAACATTGATGGATGTTGGATTTGACAAGAGTAATGTGGAGCATGGTGCGGCCAAAAATAATTTAATTTTTTTGTACCAATTTAGATTTAGCATAACAATTTTTAACGATTTATAATCATGAAAAATGAATTGCAAGAAAACATAATAAAGTAACAATAAAATCATGATTTTAATAAATCAAATGATTTTTTTTTATTTTTATTTATAAATATAAAGTACTAAAATCAATATTTTAAAATATAAAAGACTAAAAAAAAACATATCGAAGTAAAATAATATTTTTGAAAAATAAATGTTTTATAATTGGGTGTGAGAGGCAGTGTGAGGGAAATTCAATTCTGGAGTGTTTGTGAGTACAGACAGTGCAACGAAGCGAAGGAATGCATATAAAAGCGGAACGATTAACGAAGCGGTTGTGTTTGATTATTGATTGAAATTTGATAATGGAGGTGGAGTTGGAGCCTCGCGTGAATCCCCTTCCTTTCAAGGTCAAAGCCATGTCGCGAGAATCGCCGTCGCAGAAAGCGCTTCACGTTCTCGACACCGACCTCCGCACTCACTGGTCCACCGCCACCAACACCAAGGAATGGATTCTTCTAGAACTCGATGTCAGTCCCTATCTTCAATGCCGCTAAATATTTCTTCAATTTTCATTCTCATGCATCTTCTTCTTATTATAATTGTTATCATTTTTCCTTATACTTATTCGTTTTTGTATTACTGTGCTCTGTGCTCTCTTAATAAACGGTGAATGATTGTTTCCTTCGATTGGTTTTTCCACTCTAGGGCTGCTCGAAGATGGAGAGTTCTAGTTGTTTAGTTATTTTGATGCATGGATGAGTGAAACTAGACCTTAGGTTTTTGAATTTTACTCTGTTTCAGTGTTGGCTGTTTGTGCTGGGAGTAATAACGGTTGAAGATAGATTGAGTATTCTCAAATTGCGGTTGCAGTGGTTGTGGTTTTGTTCTGTTATGTGATGTTGTGGGAAATTGTGGGCAAACGTGGCCAATACAGCCACAGTTGGTCGGGGACAACTCAAAAGCCTTGATGTTGCAGCTGAAATCAGGGTTATGAATTGTTTTTTAAAACCTTACTTTTGAGCAATAATTGTCGGAGAATAGGGATTTTGACTAATGTTACATGGTAGTGATTGTTGCGAGTTTGTAGACCTAGTATTGCTCTTTCTGTGTTGTGTCACTTTTGTGTGGTTCAAGTTTGGAAGTAGTTCTTGCATTTGTCGTATTTTGCATTTCCTTGCATAATTAAATGCTAGTTATGTTTCTTTGTCGCAGGAGCCTTGCTTGTTGTCACACATACGAATTTATAACAAGTCTGTACTTGAGTGGGAAATTGCAGTTGGCTTACGTTACAAGGTTAGTGGCTGAAAGTTGTCAAGCAATGATCATTGGTAATTCTTATTCTTTTTCTCACGTGTGTTTTTATTAATTATAAAGCTTGTGTGTCAACTGTCAAATCCATTGAGGACCATTTTTTGGCTACTCAATGGTTTATAAAGAAAAGTTAGTATATGTATGCCTGCATGGTTGGCATCATGCTTTTAGGTTTGATTGTTGTTGGAAAAATGTTGATATACAATCCAATGACCAAACAAAGTAGCCAGTAGGTACAACAAAAAATTGGTACCATAGACGCCAACACCAACTATTACAAATTCTATTGAGTCTAAGCTTTTACTGGATCAACTTGTATTGACTGTTTGACATAATACTTTTTTAGTGTTTATTTTTGGGTTGAGTCTTTGGTATTTCCTATCTTACAAGAATTTAGGAAGTCTGATCATTGTTCTTTGTTGGGGATTTTCTGAAGACTTGTGCGATAGGCTCCTGTTGTTTTGCTGACTAAGGATATTGTCAACAGGATGCATGCTTCATGAAATCTTTCTTGACATGGTCATTCTTGAATTATGCTGTAATTAAGTTGTGCTGTTTTAATGAAATTGATAAATTGATTGATCGAGAACAATAATGTTGGCAAGCATTCTGTCCAACAACTTTTGTAAGGAAGATGAAGGTAAAATGGTTGAGTTTCACTTCATGTGGATGCCATTTATTTTCAATAGGATGTTGAGTTGTTTCTCTTCAGCTATTTTATAAAGATGCACTATTAATGATAAACTTTGCTCTTCAATTCCTTGTTTTGACAATGATGGTATATTCATTAGTTATTCCTCTGCAATTATATATGGCTTATTTTTTCTTTTAATTATGCATTTTCTAAGATGAATAACACTGGTCTGTGCTTTATTGATTTTTGCTTCCCAGCCAGAGATATTTCAGAAAGTTCGCCCACGTTGTGAAGCACCTAGACGTGACATGATCTACCCTACAAATTACACTCCATGCCGATATGTGAGGATATCTTGTTTGCGTGGAAATCCCATTGCCATTTTCTTTGTTCAGGTATATTATAATAGCTTTACCATTTCTGCTCTTCATCATTTGTTATTATTCTAGAATCTAGAGTTAAATCCTATAAAATTGTGAGATATTTTGTCTTGATTTACTTTAGGACATTTGGTTAATGATATAGGTGGATGCTTATTTTTTTTTTTAGCAGCATTAAGCTTCTAGATAAGAGCCTGGATGCTAGATGCCCAACTTTTTCGATGTGTACTTTTATATTTCTTAATTTTGTGTATCCTGTTGGGGAAAGGGAGGAAAATATACAGGACACAAAACCAGCATCTGAAGAATATAAACTGAGAAGAGAACTGTTTTGAAGCTAATCTATGCAAAGCTGCACTTCAAACCCCTCCAAAGATATTCCATTGACACACACCTAAAATTCCATGAGCATTTTTTTGAAAATGTCCTGTAATCTATCCTGTTCTATAAATAGAAACAGTGTATACCAAAATCCTTCCCATAAAACACATCTTGACAAAGTTTAGAACATGCTCCCTCACAGTCACAGCGCTTCTACATTGATTGGTTTTTAAGAACTTCTGTTTCTTTGTTTTTTGTGTTGTTTTTTTTTATCTACTTCCGTATACTCCATGTTTTTGTACTCTTCTGTTTTTTACCCAACTTTCTTTTATGAAAAAAAGGTTTGCTTGGTTGTCATTTGCTATTACTGAGCTGTTTTGGCCATCTGTCTCTTGCAGTTAATAGGAGTTTCTGTGGCCGGTCTTGAACCTGAATTTCAACCGGTTGTTAATTACTTGCTACCTAATATTTTATCTCACAAACAGGATCCTCATGATATTCATCTCCAGGTGGATTACATATTTTTTCTGCCCATCAACATACTTATTATGTAGTTTATTTATTCTATTATTATTTTTTCCTTTCTGATGTTTCAAGTTTACAGTTGTTGCAAGACATGACAAGTAGATTGCTTGTATTTCTTCCACAACTAGAGGTAAAACTGAGCATTTTTACTTTCATGACTTCGTTCATAATTCCTCCTTTTTTCTCTTCTGTTTTTCCATATTTTTTTAGGCCATTCAGCATTGTGTGTAAAACTGCAGACAGACCTTTCCAGCTTTCCAGACAGTCCTGAATCTAACATTCGATTTCTTGCCATGCTTGCGGGTCCTCTTTATCCTATTCTTCATGTGGTAAATGAAAGGTTTGTTTGGCTTTTTATATCTTCTTCACTAGACAAATATTTTTCAATAATTGGAAATTGTACTCTCTAATATTTTTTCAATAAGAAAAAACTTAATTCCAAACAAAGATTTACAGTCAAATAAACTGATGAGTTGTGATATTGTTATAGATTTCAAATGGCATGCCCTCATATTGTAGAGATACATAAGCTATGTATTATGCTTCGTGTCATGCACTGTAAATTTAGTGACTCTTCAGTTTGAAAAGTAAGCTATTTGATTTTGGGCTGCAAACTGCTGAAAGAGCTAAAAATTATGTAGCAGAGATGCAAAAATTAAGGTGGATGAGAAACAACAACAACAAAGCCTTATCCCAATTGAGGTCGGCTACATAGATGACACAATGCCATTTGGCATGATGGACAAGAAACATAATAGAAAATATCAGTTTAGGAATTAATGTGTTTGGGAGGAAGTTAGAGTTGCATCGATGAAGGGAAAGCAAGACTTGTTTTGTAATGGTTTGGTCACACAAGGAGACGACCCATAAATTCCTGTTGGTCAAGGTCGAAAGGAAGATAGTCCGGGACTTCAAATGGGCAGAAGAGCAAGGCCAAGAAAAATTTCAGGGGAAACCTTTGAAAGAGGCTATAGTTGTAATGGTTTTATTGATTATATGGTTTTTGATGGATGCAATGCTGTTAATCGATCCATGTAGCTTACTCTAGTAGGATTTGCATGGTTGTCGTGTTTGTTTTGGAAACTAATTCATGTGGTTCTTGGTTGAAAATTGGTATGGATTCCATTGCTAAATGTAAACCCAATATGTATAAGTTACCTGAAACTTATAAGTACACATTTTATTTATCTGTGAGTGTATGTGCATGCATGTTCTATTTTGTTATATCATAATTCCTCTAGCCCAAGTAATTTGTTTAATTACAGGACAACTTCAAAACCTTCAGGCAATATCGCTGACCTTGATGCCTCCAAAAGTAGTCAACTGTCGCCAACCCTGACCGTTTCCTCTAACTTCGAGGTACATTTCCCTACGGTTTGTTATTTGTGCTTACTGATAGTGTGATTATTATCTGTGCTACGACATGGTTTTCCATTCTTTGATTTTCATACAATAAGATTGTCTGTTTTCTTACTCAAAATTGAGAGAGTGATCTCCTTCCTAGCTCCAAGTAACCCTAAATTTTCCCTTTAGGTCTCCAAAAGCCCAATTAACCCTGGTAGTCATTTTCTTTTGGTCTCCAAAGGTCCAAAACTGAATTCAGAATGCCCGGTCTATTTATATCTGAAACTGAAACCTTATAATTAACTGTCAGCGTGAATCACATCAGTGCTTACATATCCAAAATCCTGCAACTACAGTCAATGCTTATGTGCTTAATCTTGTTAAATATGACATTAAGTGATTCCTTACTGTATATTTGGGGAGGGGAAAGGTATTGTCGAGGGTGATTGTTTCTTAGTTGATACTGGACAGACAATTTAGTATTTTTTTGTTTTTACTTTAGTTATTTTATATTTTGAAATCCAATCCATATTCTGTCTCTTCTATTTGGTTGATAGCACTTACTCTTCCTGTATTTTTTATTAAGTAATGGTCACACCACATGTATCCATGAACCTCTTATTTTTGCAGCCAAGGAGATCACGAAGTGCATCACCTTTAATTTTTTCTGCATACCGTACAATAGTTTTTAGGCCAGATGCAATTTTTGTGCTGCTGAGAAAGGCATATAAAGATTCTGATCTGGGTTCTGTTTGTAGAATGGTATTTATCTCTCACCCATTTAGTTGTTTATCTATATTTATATATACACACTATAATAAAATCTGCTCAACATTATCTATGGTACTCTTGCCAAAAACATTCTATTTTTTCTTCTTTTTTATCTATAATATCCTGTCAACATTTCCTTTTACTTTTCTCATATAATAATAATAATAATATTCATAAATATTATTATAAATTATCGAAGCCTATAAATGTAAAAACAAACATTTTATTATTATATACAAATGATATTTTATTATAATTATACTGTCACTATTTATCTAAAATAATACTGTTATTATTTTATTACAATCAATATTTTATTTTATATTTTTATATGTTCTTAAACTTTAAAGTACATCTTATGAATTATTCTATCTATAAGGATACATATTTATTTTTAATTTATGTATTATCATATTGTAAAAATAATGTCAAACAAGTCTGTATATAACTTTCAGAAACAAAAATATTTATTTTTTTGTTTTTAAAGATTTTTTTATACCTTAAATTTTTAAAAGAAAATATTGATGTTATATAGATATTTAGGAGACTAAATAAATAATTTAATTTTTTAAAATTAAATTATAAAAAATTATTTATTAAAATATATAATCTACATTCTATGGACGCAATTTCTACAGTATTCTTGCACACTTTCATTTCCTTTTTTTTATTTCAACTTTTACTTCTACAATATTGTATTTTTTAGTATAAAAAAATTATTATATCATACTACTACAATGATAAAAAATAGGAATAATACTAACATAATATTTTATGATCCTATATTGTTATAAATTACTATCAATTTTTATTATTATTACCTATATAAGATATTTTATTACATTATTTCTTTTTCTTATAATAAACATAAAAAAGAGTATAATATAAAAAAAAAAATTATACCTTAGGACTACACTATGAATTGATTCATCTAAAGTTTCACTTAAAAGATTATTTTGATATATTAAATTTTTTGAGATATTATATAAATCTACGAATTGATTCTTTTCTTAATGTTTGAAACGTATTTGAGATGTTGCAGATCTTTGAATAATAATAAAATTGATGTTAAATAAATGTCTAAGAAATTAAATACGTACTTTAGTCTTTTTAAAAAGTTATAATATTCAATTTTTTATTACATAATAATATGAATAATATCAACTTAATTAATAATATTCAATTATTAATTATTATCATAATTAGTAAACTTCAAATAAGTAATATAATAAAAACAAAAAATATATAATTTGAATAATGTTAACTTAATTAATATTGTAATAAATAAAATTTAAATAATTAATAGAAAAATAAAAAGTTTACGGTGCTCTTCATGGATCCATAATCTGATTTAAACACTTTTTTACTTTTGACGAAAAAGGGAAATATATATCCTTATCATTTTGTATCTGTGCTCAATCATTGTTGCTAATGTGTTTTGCGGTATATGTTCACCTTTATTTCAGGCATCTAGAATTATGCAGAAGCTCATAAATCCTGATACTGCACAAGATGTATCAAACCCTCAAGATGAAGTAACATCTCTTTTGGAAGATAAATCAAATTTGGAACTGTCAAGTCCTTTGACTTTAGCTGATTATTCAAATCTGTTGGGAGAGGAGTTCCGGATGCCAGATGAGCAGTGGGATTGCAGCTATCTTAATATATTAGATATGGGGGCAGTGGAAGAAGGGATCTTACATGTTCTTTATTGTTGTGCATCACAGGTTCCTTTCAATAAATGATATATAATTCCTTGGCATTGATTATATTGTTAAAATTTGCAGTATTTTGTGTACATTGTTTAACACATTGCTGTTTACAGCCTGTTCTTTGCAGTAAGTTGGCAGAGAGATCTTCAGACTTTTGGGCTGCACTGCCACTTGTACAAGCTCTGCTGCCAGGTTAAGTGTTACTAATAAATTGTGCTTGGGTTTAGTAACAGATTCACGGCATAATGAATCCATTCTAGCATCATTCTGAAATACTGAAAATTTTGAAATGGAAATCTTGCTGTGACCTTTTTTCTGTGTATTTGAAGGGGGGGAACAAATACTAGTCTGGCTTAATTGCACTTTTAGTTCCTATATTTTAGCCTATGAATGATTTTGGTTCCCCAAGTTCTAATTGCACGCATTTAGTCTTTGTACTTTTTCAATTGTTAAAATTAAGTCCTCACTTCATCTTTTATCCAATATTTAGCAGAAATGTCACGAGGTGTGCTGTGAGTCATGTGACATTGATTTGTATAGATTGTTGTAGGCAAAATATATACAATATCTAAATAAAAATAAAAAACAAAATCTTAAAATATAACAAATGCCTTTTCTTGTTTTTCTTATTTTTATTTAAATATTTCATGTATTTGTTTCCTTTGTTAACAAAATTACAAATCAATGTCTTGTTATGCCTGTTACATTTCTGTTAATTGTTGGACATGCTAGAAATAGTAACGTAGTACTTATTCAGTGTTTTTGCTTTGCTGCCTGTCATGTCCCATGGATGGTTGGCTCCTCTCTTGGCTTCATTTTACTGTCATAACATTAAGGAGGAGAAAGATGAAAGGTCTCCAGCTCAATGTCTTTGCCAACGAATTATGTCTAGCCTTGCAGCTTTCCCAAACACACTGGCTCCAATCTGTTATTGTCATAGCATGGCCACATTTTCTCTAATATCTCCAGCTGCGTCAACTTCCATTTGTGTCAATCTCTTGCTTGTCAAATCTCCAACTGCGTCAACTTCCAGCTGTCAATCTCCTGCTGTTGTTAGAGAGCTCATTGGTCCTTGTGTGATTAGTTATCAAATATTAATCTCGCACAATAGTGCCACGATCGTGGTGGAGGTGGTGCTTTTCAGACGAGGCATTGAATCTTTGTGTTTCTTGTCATTCTCTTGCTTTATTGGCAGTAGGACACCTACACCTTCATCTTGCTTCTGTTTTGCACATCTGCAATATCTTCCTGCTTCCTCACTCTTGTCAACCTCTGTTTTGCCTGTGTTCTGCAACTCTGGTGAGGCAAAATGGTTGAGTGAGGAGGTGGCACCTGATTTTGTTAAGGAGGTTTTCTAAAAGATATGCAGATTTCAGAGGAATGGGGTAGCTTTGTTACATTGATGGTTTCTCTTTTTCTGCATTGCTTTATTTCTACTTTTGTGTTTTGTAGGTTCTCTTATCCTTTAAATTCCTTATAACTTCTTCTCATGGCCTTAATGAATTTTTTCTTTTATTAAAACAATGTAAAATAGAATGCCTAGAATAGAGTAATATCATGTTAATGTAGAAAACTAGTAAAAGATGAATGGTGGAGTGGGGAGCCCAAGAATGTTGTTTGTCTATCAATAAACTGGTATATCCCTTCTAAACCATAAATTATATTTCCAGTTTTGCAATTCAATAGTATGTCAACCTCAATTTCTGTTGTTTCACATTTTGGTATCAAATATATCATTTAAGAAATTGAGATTATTATCCTTAATTAATTTAGTTCTTAACATAGATGAAAATTGCACTTTCCTAAATTAGTTGTTCGGGAACATAAACATCCAGTTATTTTACATGTTGACATCAAAGACCACATTTGGGAATGTGGGGGTTTATGATATTTCTGAATAATGCTTTGATCAAATTGAATTATGGAAATGTGCTAATCTGTTCCACTCATGTTATTATTTTATTGATTTATTGTATTACCTATAAGAGAATTTCATCATTTTTCTGTAGTTTTTCATTAAAATATTATTTAAGGAGAAATTCAATTTGTAGTTGGGACAAATTTTAGCATCTTCAGTTTTCTTTATTAATAAGAGTTAATGGTTCAGAGAGAAATTGAAAATGCTAGAAAAAGATGATGTTAATTATTCCCAATTGTAACTGTACAGAGTTTTGGTATATATACAGTGTGACTAGGTGTAACTGCTCTAAGTACCTGTAAGACTAAGACAATTGATAGTGACAGCTGTCAGTCTAACTAACCTGCACTACACTAATACTAAGAGATGCCGTAACAAACTACATTCTCTATACATTACTCACACAATAAGTTTGTCATAGTTATTACAATTGCTTTTATAGAACTGCTTTATTCAGTGTTTGGCTTCCACCTTATTGGAATTTTTGTAGCTCTACGCCCATGGGTGAGCAATTCTTTTGATGTTGTTGATGATACTTTTTCTCAGTGGAAGCAACCTATTGTACAACAGGCTTTATCTCAGGTTATATTCCAAAGGCATTTATAGACCCGACTGGCTTGATGTTTTTATCATGCTCTTTGAGGCATCTTAAAATTTGTTTTTATTATGGGTATCATATATGCAGATTGTTGCTACAGCAACATCAGCCACATATCGTTCGCTTGTTCATGCTTGTGCTGGTTATCTGTCTTCGTATTCACCATCTCATGTTAGTCAACCAAGTATTTCTTTATATTCTTTTAATGTAGTCTGTGGCCTTCTGCCTGATTTGTGAGCTTTATAATTGTATTGTATCTTTTTGTCAAATAATTGCTTTTTTGATTCTCTGATATTCTGATGTAGAAGCTGCTTGTTATAGGATGGGTTAAGTTTCTATTGATGAAAGAACATCATTAAGATGTAGATAAGAAAATTAACAGAAACAAAGCCCCGCAAAAACAGCAAAGAAAAAGAAAATATAGTAAAGCAAAGCTGCACATTCCCTTTAGGTATTTGTTAAGGAAATGCTCTTAAATAGACCATTACACCACACTGAAGCCAATAACCTAATCTTATATCAAATCAGCTTCTGTTTTAATGAAATGTTTTTAAAACTATCAATGGTAGCATTGTATGCACATTTCTATAAAAATTTAACCTATTTATGTCTTTTAATAGTAAATATAGTCAAACAAACTGTTTGAGGATCTGAAGCACAACCAGCATTCTCCAAACAGTCCAAGCTATATTTCACAGTGAGACAGCAGCAGAACACAGTAAGGACAAAGTATGAAAGAAAGAGAGAGAAATACCCAACACAGCCAGCCATATATGTAAATAGTTCTCTTGGCTGATGGACAATGCCCCAGAATCACTCTTCCTCAACTCCTTGTTTGATCTCGACCTTAGGTTCTATGGCAGATTATTAGCCATCAAATGGGTGAACACTCCTGCCAGTATAAAAGAATTGTGATTGGAGAAAAAAATAAAATTTCTAAGTGCCGAAAAAACTATCACTTAGAAATCTGAAAATGTGGAGAGAGAATTTTGTGTATTTTGAACACGTAATTACTTGATTTAAATTAAATATTCTCATGTTACATTGGGCCTTCCACAACAGAAATTGGAAGTATAATTTTTTTCTTAAACAATTAAAGAGATAGAGAAAAGCTGAAAAATCAAATATTGTTTTTGTTAATAAAAAGTTATTAACTGGAAAATACATTAGAAGAGAGTATTGGAGAAGCCATTACACCTGGTAATGACACCTGTAAAAATTTCCATTGTTGTTACTCTATTGTATCTTTTGTATCATTTTATAGATTATAGATATTGCTAGTGTCAATTATAAAATGGATGAAAGTAGTTGCACATTCATTAAATTAAAAATGGAGATACACCTACTTGGCTGATTTTCAGGTTTCTATATGAAATAATTTACTCTTATAGTTAAGCAGCTGATTTAACCTTAGCTTTTGTATAGGCTAGGGCTGCATGTGTACTGATTGATCTGTGTTCTGGTGTGCTGGCGCCGTGGATGACTCAAGTGATTGCAAAGGTACACTAGAACCTGTTTCTTTGTTTCTCGAGATATTTTCAACAATGTGTTTTGACTTTATCAGTTATTTTTATCCATTATTGTATTTTTATCTTCATTATTATAATAGGAAAAACTGGTGTTGATGTTTGGTCTGTCCTCATCGTGTTAAAATTTGAAAATGCTCTGGTTCTTGGTCACAATCAGCTTATGTTTTCCTACATTTTGCTGTAAATTTTTCTTTATGAAATACATTTTTCAGCCATTTTGGTTAATGTGAGTGTTACAGATTATTGGACCAATGTTTTTCTAACCAGCTTTAATGGTGTTGCAAGAAGTTAGAAGATTAAACTTTTTATAGCAATGTTTAATGAATGTTCATGTTGTCAAGTTTTTTATTTTTTTTTTCTTCTTCTGGTTTTCGTTTTTTTTTTGGGGTGGGGGGGGGGGGTTTAGCAGATGATTTTTCTTTTATGCTGGGACCTGGGGGTTGAGTAACTTTTCCCTTCTATTTTTTTTTTTTTATCTTTTTTGTTTGTTTTTTTTTTTTTGCTTAAAATTCTTATGTTGTCTTTTGATCAAGCATTCCCCTTTTTTTTACATTTTTTTTTTTCTTTTTGGTTTTGTTGTTTTTTTTGGGGTAGGTGAGTTTTATT